>LBNU01030700.1:84432-109698 GCA_014162995.1 Artemisia annua | reverse complement strand
ATAACTTAAGTTATAAAGTAGGAATTGAAAATGTGGAAAGAAGATTAGATTATCTTAAAGAGATGGAGCTTGAATATGTAGATAGAATCAATGTACAGGATGGTGAGCTTTTTGTTAAAAACACTGAGATAGAAACACTTAAAAGAAAATTAACAGAAGCAGAACAGGCTAGAGATGAGGCTCTTGCAGATAAAGAAAAACATATTGTAAGGGTGGAAAAACATAAGTTTGCTTCAACTGCAATAGATAATACTATTCAGTGTCAATTAATGAGAAGAGGTAGTGGCATAAAAATTCTCAGCAGCAGAATATTACGAGAGCAGTAGTTTTCAATAACGCTAGCAGTAGAATCATATAACTAGCTGTATTGAAATTAACACAACAGTAGTGTTATTGCAAATAATCGACAACTTAACTGCTCCACCAAACCATTAATATACCATCGCTGACACTATTTAATCCCAAAGTTTAATCATTGCGAAATCCACTCACTCTTTACCAAAAACAAATCTTCATGATACAAATCACAAACGACAAACCAGTATCAATTAATTACATCCTTGCAATCAGTACGAGGTAAATATGTACCCATGATTTGAACACCAACATGAATAATGACGGCTGAATAACATAACCTCTCCACCGACCCACGTTCATGACTGAATTAATGAATAACCTGGCTCATGTTCTTTAAACAAAATCAGCCAATCAATCCCATACAGTAGATGCGAACATTATGATGAATTGAGTAGGTAAATAAATTGAGCCACCGTCCAATTTAGTTGTAGTACGAGGTAAGAATTGTTTTCTTCTACAAACAAAACTTGTTAAAAACAATAAAACAATACTAGGTACCCCACACTCTTCTTAAATACCGATTG
The DNA here is from genome assembly GCA_014162995.1 of Artemisia annua. Classification (NCBI taxonomy): domain Eukaryota; kingdom Viridiplantae; phylum Streptophyta; class Magnoliopsida; order Asterales; family Asteraceae; genus Artemisia; species Artemisia annua. The sequence goes on along the minus strand of LBNU01030700.1, from coordinate 108,817 downwards.
AGAACAACACAGATCCACAATAATTATTTAGTACGAGGTTTAGAATGAGTTACCAAAAGTACACGCACCGACCCATGTGATAATGAGCCAGTTGAGAACAAACTTCAATTGACGCATGATGATCCGAATAAAATAATCAAAACATTCTATCACCTCACATGCCGACATCAATTAATTGATATACCCAGTACTTTTTAAAACCTTGTATCAGCTTCATAAAATCTGCTACTTCAACAATAAAAACCTGAATTTTAGCCTAAGGATATGCTTGAGAAACTTGATAGAGGAGAAGCTTTAAAACTTCAACAACAAGAATACTTAGAGCTTGAGGAAGCAGAAAGACTTCAAGCTGAAAAGGTTGCAAATGATCTTAAAGCTTATGAAGCATGGGAGGATGTTTTGATTAAGACTGAGGTTGACATTGAGTTTAGTAAGCTGGTGAAGATTGAGGAGCAAGAAGTTCCTACTTTTGATGTCAAAGCTTGGTTAAACACTGTTACTGATAAGAAAAGGAAGGAAGTTGCTGCTGCTAGAAAGAAGAAAAAGATTCTCAAAGGGCCAACACCTTTACAGCAAAGAAGAAATAAGGAGAAATATCTTAACAAAGTTAAGAAATTTAAAATGGTTGTTCTAAGGGAAAAGACTGACTCTCAAATTGATGAAATGTATCAAATTGATGAAATGAACCTCACTAAGTATAATTATGTTGATGCACAGGGCAGATCCAAGCCAGTGATGGCTTGGGTCAAAAAGAGAAACTGATTTCTCTACTTTTCATGTGCAGGGCAATCTACAGGATGAGCTAAAAGACAAAGGAATTATTGATAGTGGTTGCTCTGGACATATGACAGGAGACATTTCCCAACTTGAGGATTTTGAGCTAATTGAAAATGGTGGAAGTGTTGCCTTTGGTAATGATGTCAATGGTGGAAAGATCATAGGTACTGGTACTATCAGAACAGGTAGTTTGGATTTTTAGAAGGTGCTCCTTGTGGATGGACTAAAGTTCAATCTCTTTAGTGTGTCACAAATTTGTGACAAAAGGAATTTTGTTCTTTTTACTGATACTGAATGTCTTATCCTTTCTCCAGACTTTAAGTTGCCAGATGACAAATTTGTGCTACTCAAAGTTCCTAGATCTGATATTTGTAGACTGTAATGTCTACCAAAAACCTGTTTGGAACCAAAATACAAGAGTGAATCATCAAAACTTTTCAAAAAGGACTCACTCTCCTTCCAAAAGACAAATGGTTCCAAGAGCAGTGTTATTGAGATCTGGTGTTACTAGATCAATTATAACTGCTCAACCAAACAGGCCTTTTCATAATAAAACAACTGGTCCTAAACTCTGCTGCTAAGGCAAAAGACTCTGCTGCTGCTACAAAAGCAGACTCTGCTGCCAAGGCAAAGAGCTCTACTGCTATTTCAAAATCAATAACAGATATAGTTGTTGGAAACCATTTTTATGCTGTTAAGGCCTCAGCTTGCTGGACTTGGAAACCAAAATCAAATGCTTTATGTAAAGTTCCCAATACCAGCAGTGCATCAATGAACCTTACTAAGTATAATTATGTTGATGCACAGGGCAGATCCAAGCCAGTGATGGCTTGGGTCAAAAAGAGAAACTGATTTCTCTACTTTTCATGTGCAGGGCAATCTAGAGGATGAGCTAAAAGACAAAGGAATTATTGATAGAAGATGCTCTGGACATATGACAGGAGACATTTCCCAACTTGAGGATTTTGAACCAATTGATAATGGTGGAAGTGTTGCCTTTGGTAATGATGTCAATGGAGGAAAGATCATAGGTACTGGTACTATCAGAACAGGTAGTTTGGATTTTGAGAAGGTGCTCCTTGTGGATAGACTAAAGTTCAATCTCTTTAGTGTCTCACAAATTTGTGCCAAAAGGAATTTTGTTCTTTTTACTGATACTGAATGTCTTATCCTTTCTCCAGACTTTAAGTTGCCAGATGACAAATTTGTGCTACTCAAAGTTCCTAGATCTGATAACATATACAGTGATCATATAAAGAACATAGTTCCCAAAAGAGCTTTAACTTGTCTACTTGCAAAGGCCACTTTTGATGAATCTAAACTATGGCACAGGAGACTTGGACATTTGAATTTCAAAACTATAAACAAATTGGTCAAGGGAAATCTTGTAAGAGGATTACCTTCTAAAGTTTTTGAAAATCATGAAACCTGTGTTGCCTGTCAAAAGGGTAAACAACACAGAGTATCTTTTAAGTCCAAAGTTGTTAATACCATTTCAAAGCCTTTACATTTGCTTCATATGGATTTATTTGGACCAGTTTATGTGAATAGTCTGAATAGGAAGCAATATTGCCTTGTTGTCACAGATGATTTTAGCAGGTTTACATGGGTATTCTTTCTAGCTTCTAAGGATGAAACCACTGAGATTCTTAAAGAATTCATCACTAGAATAGAAAACCTAGTTAATCATAAAGTTAAGATAATCAGATGTGATAATGGAACTGAATTTAAGAATTATGCAATGAATCAGTTCTGTGTGGGTAAGGGTATTTTAAGACAATACAGTGTTGCTAGAACTCCTCAACAAAATGGTGTTGCAGAGAGGAGAAATAGGACATTGATTGAGGCTGCTAGGACTATGTTGTCAGATTCTAAGTTACCTATACCTTTTTGGGCTGAAGCAGTGAACACTGCCTGCTTTGTTCAAAATAGGAGTAAGGTAGTTAAGCCTCACAATAAGACCCCTTATGAACTATTCCATGGTAAAAAGCCAATGATAGCTTTCTTTAGACCATTTGGGTGTCCTATTACCATCTTAAATACCAAAGACCAGTTAGGCAAGTTTGATGAGAAGGCTGATGAAGGTTACTTTGTTGGGTACTCTATAAATAGTAAAGCTTTCAGGGTGTTCAACAAGAGAACTAGATTTGTAGAGGAGAATTTGCATATTAAGTTTGATGAGAATAAACCTAATACTGCAAAGACAGAACCTGAGTGGTTGTTTAATATTGATATGCTGACCAAAACCATGAATTATGAGCCAGTGATTGCAGGTGTAGATACTAACCATGATGCAGGTACAAAAGAAAATGTTTCTGCAGCTAAAGATGCAAAGAAGTCCACACCTCAAGAGGAGTTTGTTCTGGTTAATAAATGGAAGATTGGTTCTACTTCTACTCACACTCAGGAGACTCCCAGCTCACAAGATGATCCTTCTCCCAAAGGAGATGGAGGGGGTTATATGCAATCATCTAGTGAAGCTCATGTGATTGATAAAAGTGTCAACAAGGAAACTGCTCCCAGCAGCAGTTTATCTGATTCTGCTGCTAAAGCTGCAGACAACTCTGCTGCTAAAGCTGCAGACAACTCTGTTGCTATAACTGCAGGCAACTCTGCTGCTGAGCAAAGTGCTTCTCCAGAGATACTTAAGTTTCCTTCAATGGGCACACAAGGCATATCCTTGGTTGATGAACACACTAAAGATGATCCAGAGATGCCTGGATTGACAGAAATCTATGAAGATACAGATGATGAAGCTCTTGAAGGTGAAATTTTTGGTGCTCAGACTGACTTCAACAACTTGGAACTCAATATTCCTGTCAGTCCTACAAAGACAACAAGAGTTCACATAAATCATCCAAAGGAGAATATATTGGGTGATCCATCATCTAGTGTTCAAACAAGGAGGGTGACTAAGGAAATGCTACACAAAGGTTTCTTTGCTAGATCTCTACATCAAAGAAATAGTCATAAAGATCTGCAAAATTGCCTTTTTGCTTGTTTTCTATCACAAATAGAACCCAAGAATGTATATAAAGCCTTACAAGAATCAAGTTGGGTGGAAGCAATGCAGGAGGAACTTCTACAATTTAGATTACAAGAAGTTTGGACTTTGGTTGATCTACCTAATGGTAAGAGGGCTATTGGAACTAAATGGGTTTTCAGATGCAAAAGAGATGAAAGAGGCATTGTGGTAAGAAATAAAGCAAGATTAGTTGCTCAGGGGTACACACAACAAGAAGGTATTGATTATGATGAGGTTTATGCACCAGTGGCAAGGATTGAGGCCATTAGATTGTTTTTGGCATTTGCTTCATATAAAGATTTTGTAGTGTATCAAATGGATGTGAAAGGTGCTTTTCTGTATGGGGAAATCAAAGAGGAGGTTTATGTTTCACAACCACCTGGTTTTGAAGATCCAAATTTCCCTGACAGAGTATATAGAGTTGATAAAGCACTGTATGGTTTGCATCAAGCTCCCAGGGCATGGTATGAAAAGTTGTCCACCTATCTTTTAGATTGTGGTTACACTAAGGGTAGGATTGATAAGACTTTGTTCATTAAAAAGACTAAAGATGATATTCTGCTAGTTCAAGTCTATGTTGATGACATCATTTTTGGTTCTACAAGCAAGGCTATGTGTGAGGAGTTTGAGAAGATAATGAAAGACAAGTTTTCTATGAGTTCTATGGGAGAACTTACTTTCTTTTTGGGATTACAAGTGAAACAAAAGGAAGATGGCATATTTATTCACCAAGAGAAATATGTGGCTGATATTTTAAAGAAGTTTGGATTCACAGATGCCAAGCCTGCAAAGACTACTATGGAGAAAGACAAACCATTGCTTAAAGATGAAGAAGGCAGAGATGTGGATGTTCATGTGTACAGATCAATGATTGGTTCATTGATGTATCTTACAGCATCAAGACCAGATATTATGTTCTCTGTTTGTGCATGTGCAAGATTTCAAGTTACTCCTAAAGAATCACATCTAAATGCAGTCAAGAGAATCTTTAGATACTTAAAGCATCAACCAAAATTGGGGCTTTGGTATCCTAAGAATTCACCTTTTGAGTTAGAGGCTTACTCTGACAGTGATTATGCTGGGTGTTGCTTGGATAGAAAATCCACAACAGGAGGATGTCAATATCTTGGAAATAGGCTGGTGTCATGGCAATGCAAGAAACAAACTGTGGTGGCAAACTCTTCAACAGAAGTTGAATATGTAGCTGCTTCTAGTTGATGTGGTCAAGTGCTTTGGATGCAAAATCAATTGTTGGACTATGGGTACAACTTTTTGAACACCAAAATACACATAGACAATAACAGTACTTTGTGCATTGTTAAAAATCCTGTTTTTCACTCTAAAACAAAACATATTGAGATAAGACATCATTTTATTAGAGATTGCTATGAAAAGAAGTTGATTCAAATTGTTAAAGTTCATACTGATAACAATGTTGCAGATCTACTTACTAAACATTTTGATGTGGGTAGGTTTCAGTATTTAATTGCAAGAATTGGTATGATCAATCTTTAGAAAAACTTATCTCTATGTGTTCTTGTTAAGTTTTGTAAAAGGATTTGTACTGTTATTGTTCTAAATAAGTTTGTTGTAAATTGCCCTGTGTGAATCTGCAACTAAAGTCTACTCTGCTGCTAGTGGTTACTCTGCTGCTGAGTTAGATTTTGCAATATTGGACTTGTTTGTTTTGTGTTGTTGGACAAATCTTTTGCAGGTTAAGGTTAACATGGATATACTTGCTGAATGTACAAGAAAGTAATTAAACATTAAAGTTAAGTTTATTCCATGGATAAAAGATGCAGATTACAAAGAAAAGTTCATTCAAAACACAAAAGGATCTACATCACATGATTTCTACTAAGAAGACTACTTCAATGGTNTTCTACTAAGAAGACTACTTCATGGGTCCTTTTCCTTTGTCCTTGGGATCTGGCATCTTCTTGTGCACTCCCCTGGCTTGCATTTTCTCATCCCACAACCTTGGAGCAGCAAGCCCTAACACAACCTTAAGGGGAGGCTTTCTTGTTGATTTGGAGGACTCAGGCACAGGCACAACAGGCAAAGGAGGCATCTTTGACAAAGCTGCTTGCAGGGCCTGAGTAAGAGCATTGGGAAGCTTCTCTACAAGATTAGCCATGTCTTTTTCATGAGGAACCCTAGATGGTCCCTCACCCCTTGAAGTACCTTCACCTCTTTGTCTGGTAGGTGCTCTGTAGTCCCTATGCCATGGAAGATAGGCAGCGTTGATGTCATGTTTAAACTTTCGCGCTTGTTCCTTGGTTCTGAGTAATCTACGGGGAGGATGATATGGTGGCAAGTATGGAGGCATTGGCATGATGTTGTTTGGTGCGTCAAACTCTGAGTCAGAAGACTCAGAAGAGTCTGATGAGATGTTGATAATTTCTCTTTTTGGTGCCATGAGAAATTTTGGATGAGATTGAGTTTTGATGAAAAGGATTGTGTGATTTGATATGCGAAGATAATTGGGGTTTGATGTGTTTTATAATTGGAAGTGATCGGTTTTTCCTTTTATAAATAATCAAAATTGGGGAAAAATTAATGCGTAGTGGGTGATTAGCATTAATTGTGGTTAATATTGTGGAAAGTTTGACTTTTGACCAAGGAGTTTCCAGATATAGTCAACTCTGCTGCTAGCCAAATCCACTCTGCTGCTAGTTATTTAACTCTGCTGCTATTGGTGCTGCTACTTAGGGTTCTGCTGCTCGGTTTAAAAGTGGAAGGGCGGTTATGTAACTTACCAAATCAAGTTAAAAACCTAATTGATTCTCACAATCAGTTTTTATACGCTCCTAATTGCAATATAACCGCTCATAACCATTCCATTACAACCACAATCACAAATCCCCAAATTCACAAACCTATCGCTCATGGAGATTACACGCACTTGGGCTACTGAACACAACAATATTGCACTTCTTGATGCAAACTCAGTACCAAATGAGTTCACAGAGATGGTGAATTTTCTTAATGCTAGTTCAATTAAGTATGCCTTATCAGTCAACCCAACAATCTACCAATCCTATATCAAACAATTTTGGGTGACTGCTAAGATCAAGACTCACAAGGGTGAGAATTATATTGTTGCTATGGTGGATGATCAAAAGGTGTTTGTGAGTGAATCCATTATTAGGGATACTCTTCTTTTTGATGATGAGGGTGCTCCTAAGGTTCTGGTGAAAGCTGATCTGTTTGCTGGGTTACAAACTTTGGGATATGAGAGGAAAAACAATGGTTTAAAATTTCAAAAAGGTCTTCTCTGTTCTCATTATAAATTTTTGGTTCATACTCTCTTACACTGTTTGAGTTCTAAAACCTCTGGGTGGAATGAGTTCAGTGCACCCATAGCTTCTGCTATGGTGTGTCTGTGCAAAGGAAACCCTTTCAATTTTTCAAACTTGATTTTAGAGGGTATGTTTAAATCACTGAGGGAGGGGGGAACTTATTTACTTTATCCTAGATTCATTCAATTGATTGTTGAAAACAAAATCAAAAAGGTCAGAACACATAGGGCTATCTATGAGGCTGTACCTTTGGTGCCTAAAATGTTTGCATTTTTACTTAAAGATGGAAAAGGTTTTTCTGGCAAAGTTACACCACTTTTACCTTATATGGTGGAACTTGTGCAAAACAATCAGGATGAAGGATCAGAAAACCCCACTGAATCCCAACACACATCCACTTTTGAAGATTCAAATGAGGTTTCATCCCCTAACACTGAAAAGACCCAAACACATAGGACAACCTCAAAGGGCACTGAGCATTCTCAGGCTAGTGTCAGGATGGAAAAACAACATGAGACTGTCTTAGGTGATGGAGAAGGCAGATTGGAAAGGGCTGACACTACTGCTACTAGCTTAGAAGCAGAGCAGGACAGTGTTAACATCAATAAGACCCAATCCAAGGCAACATCTAGTGATAAAGGTTCTTCTGAACCTGAATCCAGTGATGGAAACCCTAGCCAAATGGAAAATATAGGGGGTTCAGGTGATCAAACTAGGTTTGATACTGAGCAAAAGTCCAATGATTCACCTCTCAGGGAAGGTAACACATCCCGAAGTGATAAGGACAGATCAGTGACTAAGGAATTGATGGATGATACTGTACAAAATGACAATGTCCATGATTCACCTCTCGGACCAGGTAATACAGGTCGAAGTGATGAGACTAGACTGAAACAATTTAATGAATTGATGGAAAAATGTACCACTTTGGAAACCAGATGCACCAAGTTGGAGGTTACTGTTTCTGCACAAGCCAAGCTAATCACTAAGATGCAGAAACAGATGAAGCTGCTGTTGAAATTGAAGAAATCAAGATCTTCAACCTTCAAGCTATTTAAGAAAGTGGGACCTTCAAAGCACATAGGATCCTCTTCTCTACCTACTGATATGGAAGTGGATGCTTCCAAACAGGGGAGGAATGATTTGGAGAAAACAGGGGAGGATGAAATTTTGGAAGAAAATGTTGCTGATGATGGTCTAGTATTGGGTGATGATATGGAGATTGATAGTGGTGGTGATGGTGAAAATGTTGAAAATTATGTGGTTGCTGACAGAGAAGGGCATGAGGCTGTATTGGAGAAGATTGTGGAAACTTCAGAGTCTGTAGTGGATAAACTCAAAAACTTGGAACCTGAACAACTTGTGAAGGCTACAGAGTTGATGAGTGGGGCTTTAAAGGATTTTGGTGATGCTGTGATTCAATCTGCTGCTGGTAACTCTGCTGCTCCAGAATCTGCTGCTGGTAACTCTGCTGCTCCAGAAACTGCTGCTCCTAGTGTTGTTGATCAGAGTGTAGTAAATGAAGAAACTGTTATTGAGCACTCTGCTGCTCATGAATCTGTTGTTGAACACTCTGCTGCTGATAAAGACAATATTGCTGATTCTACTGCTAAACCAAAAGATGACTCTGCAGATGCACAAGGATCTGCTATTGGTTCTAGTGACAAAGCTGCTGCTGAGGCAATGATTGAATTAGCAAAGACAACAGACCAACAACAACAATCACAACCACAACCACCTACAGAAATCCCTACAACACAACCAACATCATTCACTCAACCTATTCATGTTTCTAAGCTACCAACAAAAGGGGTGTCTATCAGAGAACCTTCTGCTCCTATCAAGAAAGCAAAGTCTATAGCTTCAAGTTCTGACAAAGGTAAAGGAAAGATGGAAGAGAAACCTGAAGTTGATTCAAGTGATGAAGAAGTGGATTATTCTCAGATTCCACCTGAATTTTGGCCTAAGGATTTGCTTGAGAAACTTGATAGAGGAGAAGCTTTAAAACTTCAACAACAAGAATACTTAGAGCTTGAGGAAGCAGAAAGACTTCAAGCTGAAAAGGTTGCAAATGATCTTAAAGCTTATGAAGCATGGGAGGATGTGTTAATTAAGACTGAGGTTGACATTGAGTTTAGTAAGCTGGTGAAGATTGAGGAGCAAGAAGTTCCTACTTTTGATGTCAAAGCTTGGTTAAACTCTGTTACTGAAAAGAAGAGGAAGGAAATTGCTGCTGCTAGAAAGAAGAAGAAGATTCTCAGAGGGCCAATACCTTTACAGCAAAGAAGAAATAAGGAAAAATATCTTAACAAAGTTAAGAAATTTAAAATGGCTGTTCTAAGGGAAAAGACTGATTCTCAAATTCATGAAATGTATCACTATGCTAGAACTGAGTGTGATAGGATTATTGCTATAGGTTCTAAAGAAGATGAAGAGAGTATAACTAAAATGAAAAGAAAACTCAGAGGTGATAAGTCTACTGGTAAGTCTGAGAAGATTAAAGAGGTTGAAAGTGCTGCTAAACCTAATGATGCAGAGCAAGAGAAGAATACACCTGAAATCCAACCTGTTCTCTCTGATGAAAGCAAGAAGAGAGGAAATATTCAGAAAACATTTGCAAGGAAAAAGAGAGAGGTTGATGGTGCTGGTGGTTCTGGACTGAATAAGGGAGAGAATACTGGAGATGAGGCTGACAGACAAAGAGTGATGACTCTTACTTTTCTTTCACCACACAAAGAACCAGATCTCTTAAATCCTACACCTTTAGATGTTAAACATCCAATTGTGTCATACATAGTGGGACTAAGGGATTATGGAAGCAAGAAAAGGATTATCTGGGCTTTTGAAAGAACTAATGATACATGGACTCACTTTCTATCATTTGAGCACATGATGTATCATATGGATAGAAGTGATGTATGTGATCTCTGGAGGCTTTATAAGGAGAAGTATGGAGCAGCAAGCCCAGAAGATGGAAATGAATTGATAAACTATTACAGGTTAAAGCTTATGTTTGAACCTAATGATGGTGATTTAGAATGGAAAGCACTCAAGTATGGAATTGTTCAAAAATGGTATTTGTATCAGTCTTGTGGTGTTCATTCTTTAACTGTTGGAGGGACAGTCATCTTTATGCTTGCTGAGAAGAATTATCCAGTGCTCAACAATCACACAGCAATCATTTTCCAGATGTTGAAGCCTAAGATGCTTCATTTGCAGCATGAGTTTGATGAACAAGTTTATAACTTAGTCACCAAATATGAGAAGATACTTGTTGATAGTGGTGAAGTTAAGGGATAAGTGTTTGGAAGCATCCTCTTGGTGGTTATTCGTGCTTATAAGAAACTTGATGATTTAGGAGGTAAATATCAAGTTTAGGGGAGGATTGTTGGGTTTTAAGTAACTCTGCTTCTAATAAGTTCAATCTGCTGCTGAATGACTCTGCTGCTGGAATTGTGACTCTGCTGCTCATATTGAAGAACTCTGATGCTCAGAGTTAATTATAGTATTGAGTCATGTATTTATGTTAATGATTGTATTAAATATTCTATTGGTTTAGAATATCGTTTGTGTGTGTAAGAAGTCTTTGTAAACCGTGTAGGGTTCCTTGTCTATAAAAGGAGATCCCTAGGGTTAGAGAATGTACGCGTATTAGAAAAGTCGAATTCACTTCAAGGTTGTAAAACCCTAGCATTGTAAGATTGCTCATATAATTAATATATTGAAGTGTTTAGTGTGATATTCATTGTTCTTGTGTTCATCTTAAGTTATATAATATATTCCGCATATTATATAAGTTTCTATTCAAGTCAGCTTCTATACTAGATCGTTTGCTCAACTGGGATCAACAAATAGTAAACCCATCAGCAGTAACAAGCTTATTCGCAGGAACAAGCCATCAGCAGGAACAAGCTTATACTAGCAGTGGAGTCAGCAGCAGAATCATACTAGCAGCAGAGTCTAGCAGCAGATTCCCACTAGCAGCAGAATCCACTAGCAGCATATTCTACTAGCAGCAGATTCAGCAGAATCACACTAGCATAACCACAATTGAGTCAGGGTGTTCATGGACCAAACGGGTGTACACTCCGTACCTCCAAACCCATTACCAGGTGTGAACTCATCCCTCAAGTGCACTAAATTTTCTAACAAACTTTTTGGTACTTTGCACGTAATTTCCTGCTACGATTGAGTCACTTAAAAGAAAAAAATGTATTTCGTTCTCTTGAATTCAGTTTCACTACAAGAAAAACCACCTTTAGTGACAAAACAGCTTTCGTCACTAACAATATAAAAAGTCGTCACCAAATCTGTTGGTGACCAAATGAGATGAATGATTTCGATCCGTAATTTAAACCTAACAATCAAATTTATTAGCATCAATGAAGTTAGATGAAATACGAACCGTACCACAAATGACAAGAATGATTTTGATCCGTAATACAACCGACTGATGAGAGCTTGAAGCTTGATCCGAACCGTAAAACTGAGAACGAAGATGATGAGAGTTTGATCCGAACCGTAAAACTGAGCTTGAAGATGATGAGAACGAAGAGTGTTAGGATAATGAAACAGTTGTGTGTTATTTTATTCCAAATAAGGTGTGTGTTATTTTATTTTACAATATAGTAATTTATATTGTAATTTTCTTTAAGTAGTGTGTTATTTTATTTGAGTAACAATTTTCTTTAAGTATACTTTTTCTTCCCCTTCAAACAAATACCCGAGCAACACATAATACAAGTTTTTTATCGTATTTGCAATTTTGCATATTTCTCTACAATACAATTTTTTATCGTAACGTTTGATAGTGTTTACGATTTTTAGATTAATATACGAATATGCAAGTTTTAATAAGTACATATCTAAATGCCCTTATTCTTAATCATTTTATAGAATTAGCAATATGTGAACTCGTGACCAAAATTTCGTCACTAATAATTAATGACGAAATTTCTCGTCACTATTCATGAAATTTAGTGACTAAATAGTGACCACTTATAAGTTTCGTCACTGACTTTCTACCGATGACCAAAAATAATGACTAAAAATAATATCGTCACTATTTTCATCTAAATAGTGACCAAAATAAAATGTCGTCACTGAAGTTTGGTCACTAAAGGCTTTTTTTTTGTAGTGTAATTTGTTTATGCATGAAAGCGTCACAATGATGCTATAGATGTTCTTTTGTTTTCTATTGGCAATTGTTAATAACAACCTATAGAGCTATTATTAATTTTCTACCAAAATTTGTTCATATTAAGATTAGGTTTCAACGAATTTAGCATTTTTCATTAACATGGTCCAAGTGCAGAAAGTAAACTCTATTTGTATTTTATAAACCATAAGAAGTGGTAACTTAGTATGTAAGTGCCGTTTTATTTGGACATAGTATAATGTCTAATTAAGCATAAATTTAGATAATCATGTGTTAACAACACATTTCTTTTTAAATTATAAAGTTCCGAGATACCATAGATTAGTACAAGCATATACACCCACAGAAAATATGTAAAATGTGTTGTTAACTTTATAATTTAAAAAGAAATGTGTTGTTAACACATGATTATCTAAATTTGTGGTTTTATTTGGTATTAGTTTAGTCAAACCACAAATATTAATGCATATAACTTGTTTAATTGTGTGTGAAAATTGGTTAAAGAAAATAAGAATGGCCCATTTATAAGTTTTATTCGGCTTACACTCGATCCACAATTCCACATATAGCTAATATGTCGCCCAACAAAGGATTGTTGTAAGCATTAATGCAACATAACAATGGCATGATTCATTTCGGCAAACACGGGGCATGTGAATAGCGCCACGTGAATCACATTCTTCCGATGGTTACTTTATGTCAGTGATGTAAAAATGAAATTCCAATGTACCGATGAGGACGAAGGAATATGAGATCATGTTTTATGTGATAGCAGCCTCTAAATTTGAGTTTGGCAACGTACACGTATATGGTGTTAAATCTCATTAATGAACGAAAGTAACCTTTTTTTATCACAATACAAACACACCAAACACTTTGCTATATTAAACCCTCGCTGCATAATCTTGTGTGTAGTCCACAATGCACATGTTATCCAACTTCCTGTATCAAGAACTTGGAACACATACACCGTAACTAGGGCTAATAACCCTCAAGTGCACTAAATTTTCCAACACATATATGTATCTAACCTAAAACATAATATTTATCTGGATTCCATCGATAACTTTTTGGTACTTTGCACGTAATTTCCTGCTACGATTGAGTCACTTAAAAGAAAAAAATATATTTCGTTCTCTTGAATTCAGTTTCACTACAAGAAAAACCACCTTTAGTGACAAAACAGCTTTCGTCACTAACAATATAAAAAATCGTCACCAAATCTGTTGGTGACCAAATGAGATGAATGATTTCGATCTGTAATTTAAACCTAACAATCAAATTTATTAGCATCAGTGAAGTTAGATGAAATACGAACCGTACCACAAATGAGATGAATGATTTTGATCCGTAATACAACCGACTGATGAGAGCTTGAAGCTTGATCCGAACCGTAAAACTGAGCTTGAAGATGATGAGAACGAAGAGTGTTAGGATAATGAAACAGTTGTGTGTTATTTTATTCCAAATATGGTGTGTGTTATTTTATTTTACAATATAGTAATTTATATTGTAATTTTCTTTAAGTAGTGTGTTATTTTATTTGAGTAACAATTTTCTTTAAGTATACTTTTTCTTCCCCTTCAAAAAAATACCCGAGCAACACATAATACAAGTTTTTTATCGTATTTGCAATTTTGCATATTTCTCTACAATACAATTTTTTATCGTAACGTTTGATAGTGTTTACGATTTTTAGATTAATATACGAATATGCAAGTTTTAATAAGTACATGTCTAAATGCCCTTATTCTTAATCATTTTATAGAATTAGCAATATGTGAACTGGTGACCAAAATTTCGTCACTAATACTTAATGACGAAATTTCTCGTCACTATTCATGAAATTTGGTGACTAAATAGTGACCACTTATAAGTTTCGTCACTGACTTTCTACCGATGACCAAAAATAATGACTAAAAATAATATCGTCACTATTTTCATCTAAATAGTGACCAAAATAAAATGTCGTCACTGAAGTTTGGTCACTAAAGGCTCTTTTTCTTGTAGTGTAATTTGTTTATGCATGAAAGCGTCACAATGATGCTATAGATGTTCTTTTGTTTTCTATTGGCAATTGTTAATAACAACCTATAGAGCTAGAGCATCAGGTGTGGGGAGAAGATCGTCGTCGCCGTCCTACGTGGTTGTCTCGTCGTCCTCGCCGCCACATCGAGCGAGCTCGCCGTTGGTCTGCTTCTCGTGGCCACAACGAGCGAAGTTGATGTACTTTTTGCAGGTAAAGTGATATAAACGTTGTGTAACGTTTTAAATTATAAACGTTAACTTTTTTTTTCTTTTTTAAAACCCAAATTTTTTTAACACTATAAATACCAAACATTTTTTACACACTCCTATCAAATACCAAACATATTTTACATTAAAAAGAAAGAAACATGGAAAGCGACTCATCGTATTCAAGTATTAGCGACTTTGGAGAGATCGCGGAGCTAGAGATGATAGTGCAAGAGTTTGAAAACGAGCAAATGTTGCAAAACCAAGAAGCCGGTCCATCACAGCGACGTAAATATATCCGTCGTGAACGTGAAATTGCTGAAGCACGTCTAAGGGGCGACTATTTCGGTGACCAACCAAAATATACGGACGAACAGTTTCAACGCCGTTACCGTATGAGCCGTAAACTATTTCTAGAAATAGTCGAAGGTATTGAAACATACATTCAAAGTAATCATCCTCTTCCTGCGCATTTTGATTTTTTTAGACAACGACCCGATGCTGTGGGTTTAATGAGTTTTAGCGTGATTATGAAATGCACATGCGCCCTACGCCAATTGGCTTACGGGGTATCACCTGATGCATTAGACGAGTATTTACAAATAGGTGAACACTGTGCACGCGATTGTCTAGATTTTTTTACTATGTGCATAATCCAGTTGTTTGGGAGGGAGTTTTTAAGAAAGCCAACCGAGGAAGACATTCGCAACTTATACCAGGCACATAGCATGGTTCATAAGATTCCGGGAATGTTGGGAAGCATCGATTGTATGCACTGGGAATGGAAGAATTGTCCGAAAGAATGGCAAGGGCAATTTCACAGAGGTGATAAAAAGTATCCAACTATTATGCTTGAAGCTGTTGCTTCATATGATCTGTGGATTTGGCATGCGTTTTTTGGTGTTGCAGGTGCGAATAACGATCTTACCGTTTTGTATAATTCTCCGTTATTCGATGACCTGATTGATGATATTGGCCATCAAGTTCCGTTTGAAGTATACGGACATTCATTCAAACATGGTTATTATCTAGCTGATGGAATTTACCCAGAGTGGGCAGCGTTTGTCAAATCCTTCACTGTTGCAACCGACCCAAAAAACGCCGCATGGAAGGCGAAACAAGAAAGTGCTCGAAAAGATATCGAAAGAGCTTTTGGTGTCCTCCAAGGACGGTGGCATATTATTGCCCAACCGGCGCGTGCATGGACTGTGGGCAAGTTACGGAGAGTCATGTACTCGTGCATCATATTGCATAACATGATTTTGAAAGATCAAAAATTTGCGATATCCGAAGCTGCCGAAATTTATATTCCTCCGACACCAAATATGCAAAAGACATGGGTTGAGCGTTGCGCAACGCAAAGAAGAAAAACCAAAGAACTACACGATAAACGCACACACGCAAGGCTTCAACGATGTCTCATCGAGCATGTTTGGCATCAACAACAATGGGAAGAATATCAACGGAATAGGAATAATTAGTATCGTATGTTTTTTATTTTAATGTCGTATGTTTTTTTTAGTATTGTTTTTTTTTTTTTTAGTTCCTGTCGCATGTTTTTTATTTGGATGAAATAAAATTAGTATGTTGTATTATTATTTTTAATGAGTGAAATGAATTTAATTTATTTATTGAAATGAATAAAAAAATAAATGTGTAAGTGGTGGGGCCCGAATGAAGAGGTTAAGGTTAGTTGTTTAGGGAGGGGGGTTAGTTGTGAAGAGTTGTTGGGTGATGTGGCACCCCGTGGGGCCCGAATGAAGAGCCAAAACTCGTTGACCACACCTGATGCTCTTATTAACAAGTACTAATTTTCTACCAAAATTTGTTCATATTAAGATTAGATTTCAACGAATTTAGCATTTTTCATTAACATGGTCCAAGTGCAGAAAGTAAACTCTATTTGTATTTTATAAACCATAAGAAGTGGTAACTTAGTATGTAAGTGCCGTTTTATTTGGACATAGTATAATGTCTAATTAAGCATAAATTTAGATAATCATGTGTTAACAACACAAATTTCTTTTTAAATTATAAAGTTCCGAGATACCATAGATTAGTACAAGCAATAGTCGCACCTTATTGGTATTAGTTTAGTCAAACCACAAATATTAATCCATATAACTTGTTTAATTGTGTGTGAAAATTGGTTAAAGAAAATAAGAATGGCCCATTTATAAGTTTTATTCGGCTTAGACTCGATCCACAATTCCACATATAGCTAATATGTCGCCCAACAAAGGATTGTTGTAAGCATTAATGCAACATAACAATGGCATGATTCATTTCGGCAAACATGGGGCATGTGAATAGCGCCACGTGAATCACATTCTTCCGATGGTTACTTTATGTCAGTGATGTAAAAATGAAATTCCAATGTACCGATGAGGACGAAGGAATATGAGATCATGTTTTATGTGATAGCAGCCTCTAAATTTGAGTTTGGCAACGTACACGTATATGGTGTTAAATCTCATTAATGAACGAAAGTAACCTTTTTTATCACAATACAAACACACCAAACACTTTGCTATATTAAACCCTCGCTGCATAATCTTGTGTGTAGTCCACAATGCACATGTTATCCAACTTCCTGTATCAAGAACTTGGAACACATACGCCGTAACTAGGGCTAATAAGGAGATGTTGTGACAATTTGAAAAGCTAAGATGAGGAACGAGAAAATGTGAATGTCACATGCCAACAAGTTAATGAACTATACCTATTATGAGGTCGATTTAATAAGTCTATTAATCAGTATTAGTTATTGATTGAATATCGCTAAGTCAATACATTAGTTTATTTGACTCATATATGGCGAAACAGATTGGTAGAAGAGATATCTACAATGCTGGTTTGATGATCAGAATAAGCTGAGTGAGTTAATTGATGAAAATGGGTGGAAATGGCCTAATGAATGGGTTAGTAAGTATATGTTTCTACAAAGTATCCCTATGCTTGTGTTAACTGAATTGCCTGATACACCTGTATGGGTTACCGGTAAAGGAATGGAGGTCAAGTATACCACAAATCAAGCCTGGAAAGACATAAGAGGTTATGGTATGCAAGTTACATGGGAGAAGCTTATATTGTTTTTAAACTGTATACCAAGGCATACTTTCATCTCTTGGTTTGCAGTTAGGAATAAACTCATTACACAAGATAAGCTGATGAAGTGGTACCCAAATAAAGTAATGAGGTGCTCATTGTGCAAGTTAGTACCAGACTCACATGACAATCTGTTCTTTCAATGTGACTATGCTAAAGAAGTATGGACAGCAGTGAAAGATAAAGCAAAGATAAGATCTACTGCTGACACTTGGGAGAATATTGTCAGTGATATGAGCAAATGCAAGAACCACACCCAATGTGTTGAGTGTGATAAGGAAGCTATGCTTTTCTGCATCAGTCTAATTCATCTGGCAAGAAAAAAATGGTAGATTGTTCAAGAATGAGAAAAGGGATAGCAGGGCACTGATAAGAGTCATATGTGATGAAGTAAGGGCAAAGCTAATGACTCTTAAAACTAAAAATTCAAACCAATTAAGCTCATGGGATGTCAGACTATAGGAGTATGGGTTGGAAGGGAATGGGTGAATATGGGTCAAAATGGTGGAATAGAGATGGTTGGGCTCTTGATAGTCGGTGATGCCCCTTGTAGATGAGTTACTTGTACCATTTATGTGGGGTGGAGTAGCATAATGATTCAAGTAGGTCTTTACAGGAGGAAATGTAATCCATCTATCTTGAGTAACAAGCTCTTTTGACATTGATGATGCCTCTCATGGATGCTACTGTGAGGATGGTGGACTGCAGTGAGGTCATAGGTCACCTTCATGAAGGAAATGTAGTTAGTGTCATGTGAGCTTAGTATGTAATGAGGCCCTATTGATATCAAACTATAAGTTCTTCTTACTTGGAATGACTTATAGTTTTGGTATTGGCGTATTGCTATAGGAAATGTAGGTGTGAATGTGAAGAATAGGAATCAAGAGAATTGACAGTTGAATCTTAGTTTCTGAATATGTACCATGAGCATGTCTATGGTTCTTGATTCCATTGAATCTCTGTAATCACTTGTAAGTTTTGTTATAATATATTCTTCACATTTTCACCAAAAAAAAAGTACCCAAACACACTGTGTTAATTAAAATTAGGCAAAATACAAACTGCAATATTTTCAAAAAACACACCTAAATAATACCAACAACTCAATCAATCATACCTACTGATGATTTTACTTACCTTTAATAATCATTTTAATATGTTCCAGCAAACCCTTGAATTCCTAACTCATCCAACCTTAAATGCCAACAACAGAGGCCGGGTCTTCTAAAGGATCTTCAACTTTGACAACACACAAGTTGGAAAGAATGGATTAAGATTTGCAGTTGGGTCCTGCATAGCATTGGATAACATTTTGGACCCAGTGTAACTGGTTACTCTGCACAGGCCCAAGTCTGTCCCAGATTCCAGAAGCAAAAAAAGTAACACAAGCTACCATCATAGATGCTAAAGAGAATAACAGCATCCTCATTCCGTAGTTTTNAAGATGGTGGACTGCAGTGAGGTCATAGGTCACCTTCATGAAGGAAATGTAGTTAGTGTCATGTGAGCTTAGTATGTAATGAGGCCCTATTGATATCAAACTATAAGTTCTTCTTACTTGGAATGACTTATAGTTTTGGTATTGGCGTATTGCTATAGGAAATGTAGGTGTGAATGTGAAGAATAGGAATCAAGAGAATTGACAGTTGAATCTTAGTTTCTGAATATGTACCATGAGCATGTCTATGGTTCTTGATTCCATTGAATCTCTGTAATCACTTATAAGTTTTTTTATAATCTATTCTTCACATTCTCACCAAAAAAAAAGTACCCAAACACACTGTGTTAATTAAAATTAGGCAAAATACAAACTGCAATATTTGAAAAATCAGATGAACAACTATACCGAAGGCAAAACAAACTGAGCAGAAAAAGACAATTTAATTAAAAGAGCTTTCACTAAAGCAATAAGATTTTCAACTTATAAGGTAATCACAATCATTCCATACAATATGGATTTACATAAGAAAGCGTATCATATCTTTCATGATCATATGGTGATACCCAGTGGCGGCGATTAGCATGTGCAAGTGGTGCAACCGCACCGGGCCCCCCTTTGTAAGGGGCCCCCAATTTAGTATACATCTATTAATATTTATAGTTTTTTATATAAACGTTTTGAATTTTTAGTGTCTTTGTTAAATATTATCAAAGTTGAACTGGGTCACATACAAAAAAATAGAAGACAAACTTTGGGCTACATACAAAAAGAGTGAAAGACTTCGATTATGGGGCCTCATTTGTGATTTCGCACCGGGCCCCCCAAATCAATGAGACGGCCCTGGTGATACCTACAAAAAACACACCTAAATAATACCAACAAGTCAATCATACCTACTGATGATTTTACTTGCCTTTAATAATCATTTTAATATGTTCCAGCAAACCCTTGAATTCCTAACTCATCCAACCTTAAATGCCAACAACAGAGGCCGGGTCTTCTAAATGATCTTCAACTTTGACAACACACAAGTTGGAAAGAATGGATTAAGATTTGCAGTTGGGTCCTGCATAGCATTGGATAACATTTTGGACCCAGTGTAACTGGTTACATTCCAGAAGCAAAAAAAGTAACACAAGCTACCATCATAGATGCTAAAGAGAATAACAGCATCCTCATTCCGTAGTTTTTGTTGGAAGGTAGGTGCTTAAAATCCTCCACTCTAAAGCGTGATATGATGATTGATAAAGAATTGATCAACGGAATGGCTGCTGTGAGGTAGATGCAGAAACCCCACATTCCATAAAACAATGTTGTTTTTGTTAAGATGTTGCCATCATCATCCATAAACTTAATGAAAGCTGCAATAAGTATCACAAAAATTAACATAGCAACAACTATGCTTACTTTGGCTTCCCGCATCATCAGCTTTTCAGCATGTTTTCTTAATTCCTCGTGTTCTCGTGTAAATACCATCATGGGGGTCTCCCCGTTTTTGTTCTTTGCTTCAGTGTACAGAGGATGCAACAAACTTTCAACTTTCTGCAATATAAACACATGTATATATATAAGCTAAGATAGTATATGTGGCAAGAAAGTACTCCCTCCGTAAAATTATTTTCCGCCTTACTAATATGTCCCGAGAATACAGTGCACTTCTAATAAAAAGTAGAACAGTTGGATATTATAACAAAAAGCTATCCACTAATGTCCCAAAACTATTGTCCACTTCTAAAAGAAGCGGTATAATTTTTTAAGCTTTTTGTGTTTTCGCTAATTAATATTACTATGACAACAACTGTAATAAAGTGTAAAACTGTCATTTTACTAGGTAAAATCTGTAATACGCATTTTTGGCCTAGTGGACAATTATGTAGACAAATAAAAAAATAATAATAATAATAATAATAATAAAATTAGCGTAGGAAAAAGAATGTTAACCTTAAACCACATAACCTCTTTCTTCAACCGTAAAGCTGCATTAGATTTTTTATTAGCTTCTTCACAAGGTGCTAACATTGCCGCCAGATGCAATACGTTATTACCGTCACAGTCACTTTGTAGATCGAGAAGATGAAACAAGTTACCGGAGTTCTTATTTGCCCAATAGTTTATAACTTTCTTGGAGCCATATAGTACTGCTGCTTCAATAAGATGGTGGCCCTCGTGCTTGATCCTAATTGCATCAGGGAAATGTAATGTAAGTTCTTCTAATGCCTCTATTACATCAAGCCTTACTGACAGAACGGCAGCTTCCATAAAAATGTTACGCGTGCTAGAAAGTGTATACTTTTGACGCAGTTGGTTGCAGAGAGTTCTAAGAAGGAGAAGAGGTTTATGGTCTTTAACTTCACTTTCAGGGAAGTCTTGCACTTCATCCAATAACGGTTCTGCAGTTAATTTTATAAGAAGTCCTTATACTCATACAAGCATATACACCCACAGAAAATATGTAAAATATCTCTAGTGCAAAATTCTCTACCATCGGTGAGTTGTGATAAATTGATAATCCTGTGAATCGCTTTTATCATTGAATTGATTAGATTTTCCAGATAAATGTTCTAAAAAAAAAACTAAAATGGTTTTCGCCTTTTCGGCCTAGTGTTAATTATGTGAGTAACCATAAGTTTGAGGGTTCATATCTGATTTGAGAAATGGGAGGTAATAGGTGTCTCTGATGACAAACATGGCCTAACATGAATATCAACACAAATGAAGCTTTTGGAAACAGCAATTCTTGTTTTGGTGAATCATCTTTGTTATTAGATCAGAAAAGATTATTATAACTAAACACAAAATACCAGATTCGAAGCGGCTTGAGAGCTCTCCTTGGTCCACTGTATCCCTTAGCTCAAGTTGAAGTTTTTTGGCCAGACCTTCAATACACGAAATCAATTCATATATGAGATATATAAAAGGAAAAGAATCAGAGGTAAAGAATTTCGATATATGAATATACATACTTTGATCGAAAATCCTAGATTCTTCAGGTTGACGATAATACAAGTAAAAGTTTTCTACGGTCCTCGCCAATGCATGCTTAACATTATCATAGTTTGCTGTACCCATACCATCATTGGCCTTGATCAACACATATGCTACTTCTGAAAAATGAAATTGTTGGATAATAAATAAAAAGAGATGTCACTATATATATTTCCAAGAATCTAATTAAAAATAAGTCGTAAAGATTTAAGAGACCAATAAGCCCTGCATCAATCACACAGTTGAGAAGCACGGCACCATGTTTGCCCTCAAAGGGACTGTGATTTTCCTTCATTTTGCATTTGTCGATATGGTCTTGGGAGGCTTTAAGCAAAAATACAAAAGTTTCGAAGTGACGGGCAAAAAGAGCCAATTGAATAGGCAAATAGTTTTCATTAGAGACACAGAATAGCAACAGCGGGTTTTCTTCTACCAACTTCTCAGCCAGACTCGTGTTGCCAACCATTGCAGCATGGTGCATTGCAGTAAACCCGTGAGGAAGGAATTGCGACATTCTCTGCATGGGGTTAAAGTTAATAATAATCTATAAAACACAATGAAAGTTTATCTATATATTGGGGCCATACTGGCCTTGTTTATGAAGACGGATTCAAAGAAATTGTCTAATCATTCAGCTCCTTCTTATAGTTGGTTCTAATAAATGGTTCAGAGTTAACTGGTTATTTTAGCGGTACGAACTTTGGTCGTCCAGTGGTATATACATCCTCTAGCACAGGCCACGGCGATCCAATCTTTATACGATCCCTCAAAACAATTTTAACCGTACATAGTTTGTTATTATACAATCCACAACATTAACACAATTTTACTCACAGAAGAACAATCAACCATAATATGATCTGGTTTTGGAATAAGTATAGTATATATATCTAAAGAATTTAATATTAAAAGTTACTTTGAAGCACACTTACTAGAAAGCTGGTCTCTCGTGGGCCGTGGCTGTGTACTTTGAATTCGTTATATATCTCCGGTTTTTGTTTTTGTTGGTTTTTATGCTTGGTGATAAAAACGAATTGCATTCTTTAGTTTATATAAGGTGATGCGTAACCTAATCCTAGTTTATCAAGTAGTTATAGGTTATCTATCTATTCTATATAACTAATAAAACGTTTGAATAAAATATTAGTTTTTAAGCTTAATTAAGTAAATTATCTTAAATATTTTTCCTTTTTCTAGTTTTTTATGTGTAAATGTTGCAAAGTAAAAAAAAAAATAAATAAATAAATAAATAAATAAAAATAAAAATAAATCGTCCCTCTAATGACGTGACTAGGATGATGTTTGGATAAAATAACGGCCGATGGTTAGACGCTCCCACAGCCCTAGCTGGTGGTAACGATAAAAGGAATATACGTGGTTGCATCACTTGCATGTGATTGGTTCCCGCTAATGTTTCTTAGTACGCAACATTCTGTAAACCCTGATCCTGATTTCTTCGATGGACCGACTGATAATAATATAACTAGGTGTTCATCTGTTCGGTTTTCGAGTTTGGTTCAAGTTGTTCGGTTTAAAATTTGTTTAGGGAAAACCGAGAATTAAACTGAACTGAATTCAAATTGGATAAACCAAATTGAAAAGCGAATTTTAATTAAATTTGGTTTTCTGAATGACGAAAATTACATAATTTATAACTTTTTTATTCTTTAAAAGTGTATGCAGTGTCATGTTGAGGATTGTCTACAATATTGCGAACATTTTTTTTTTTTTTTTTTTTTTTTTTTAAAATTTTTAGATAGATAGATAAATAGAGATATGTAAGCAAGGAAGAACTTAAGATTTTTAAGAGGGTGTTGCAAAATTACCATTTGGATTAACTTTGTTACTCAATAAAAATGAAAGTAGAAAAAGAAATTGCTAGGGGTTGTGCCCATACCAAAATCTACATTTTTTAGAATTTGTTTGCACTCTGTGACCTAAAATTAGGAGCACACCTGGCACCAATGTATCTCCGTCCCTGAATGTAAGGGTAATCTCTTAATTTAAAAATAATAATAATAAAATAAAATAAAGTAATAAAATAAATTTAACACCGTATATCTCTTATATCTCACAAATGCCCGTAAAGCTGGAACTCACAACTTTTAAATTGGTGGGCAACTCACATATCACTAGGAGAGAGAGAGAGAGAGAGAGAGAGAGAGAGAGAGAGAGAGAGTCGGTGTTAAGGAAACGAAGTAAGTTCCACAACTTTTACCCATCTGTTCATGCGCTATCATTGTTTGTATTCAAGTTACCCAAACACACCAAGTTAAATTAAAAAGGGCAAAATACAAATTATTTTGAAAAATCAGATGAACAACTTATAATCTATATGGCAAAGAAAAACAAAC
>LBNU01030700.1:49324-72935 GCA_014162995.1 Artemisia annua | reverse complement strand
GTATGAGCATGTTGGAAAGGCGATTAACCTACGAAGACGATGCTTGACAAAATGCAGATGAATAACCACAACAACAAAGAACAAAGTAAAATCATCATACAAAGATCACAAAGCATGAAGGAACAAGAATGATGAACATGGAACAATGACTTAGCTAATGTTTTCTAAAGACGTCAAGAGCAATAATGTTGAAGTTTAAAGATAAAGACGAAGACGTCACGCAACCTTCAATGACCAACACTTAGGGGGAGATTGTTAGCATCGTATTTTTATATTATGAAGTGTCGGTCATTATATTCTTGAATCGTATAATAGGTTGCGTAAGAAAAGTATTTCAAAGTTGTTTGTTCATGTTTATTAGAATGTTAGAACTACAAGGGCTAAACTTGTAAAGGCATGAAAGCTAATATGCCTAGCCCTTTATTAAGATGTGTAAACCTTCATTTGAAGGTTGGTTGATCATTTGGAATAAACACATAGTAATATTTCACACACACTTGATCCTCCCATCTCTCTCTCTCTATATCTCTCTTTCTCTCTCTAAGATTTGATGAAGAAGGTCGTGATTTAGGTTATATCCAAGGTCCTACAAATGCTTTCTAAACTTTTAACTTTACAGGAGATAAGCGCTAGAAACAAGACAAACAGATCTTTCAACGAACTTCCACCTGCAGTTGGCACCCACTCGACTGCGAGAAGAGTTGATGTGGTGAGTTAATTTTATGAATAATTAATATATCTATTTCTTATTTTGTCTCTTTGGAATTGTATTATGATATATGTATGAAACAGAAAAAGAGCAAAGGGGAACATGTAACAGCAATTGGACACTTTGAAATTGCACATTATTGTGAAAAAAAAGAGAAAATGGTCAATGAGAAGGCCGAAAAAACTCTGGTAATTCTACTACTTCCTACTACTTCCTAACTGACATTTAAAATTACATAATTAATACATAAGTTGTTGATATACCAACCTTTTTTTATGCAGAATGAATTACGAATTGAAGAAGCCGAATCTACTTTAACACCAGCAGAAATATGTTTGAAACAACTAAAACATATTCCTGGACATGTTAAAGGGCGTTCTGCATCTACAAGGACTTTTTTGGGTAATGAAAAGTTGAGATTGGACTTAGAGTCAGAAAAGGAAAGATCAAAGGCTTTAGAGGAGGATATGAAGGTTATGAATAAAAATCAACGCCGACTTACAAAGCAGAATAAAAAGTTCAAGGGCCAATTAAAATTCATGATGGGAGAGATTACTCGTTTATCTAGACTCCACGCCCAAACAAATGTAAGTTCATATCTTTATAAATTTTTCTCGCTACTTCATGTCATTATCCAGAATGAGTTTATCATATAAATATATTGCAAATTAGGTTTGGTCTAAGTTCAGAATTTGGCAATCCACATTAGACGGTTCAGTAATTTGTATGTAGGTACATTCGCATACGGACCCTACTTCATGTCATTAACTTCTGCTCATATGTTTACTTGTTCGTTTAGTTTGTTGTTGGTTGTTCATTTTAGATGTGCGTTGCTGTTATTATTGATTAGATATTCTATTTGCTGTTAGCATCAAACCTTAAGAGGGTACCTTTTATATACTCTGCTCATTGTTGGAACTAATATAGTAAGAGCACATACGTTGGTTGTGGTCAGATAGAGAACGATCGTAAGAGTCTGTTTTTGAGGTACTTGACTTTGGATTCATATTATTTTCAGTGCTTACAGGCTACCACAATTGTCAGGATAATATTTCATCCATGATAATAGAATTAAGTTTGATAAGTTGTGGATTGTTTAGGCTCATTGTAGCATGTATTGTGGGATAAGAAAGATGAGAGATTTAAATTATTAAAATGGAATGCTTTGAATATATTTTGTTTTTGTATCTTTGATATGCTTAGTTACTCCATATGTAAGGTTTTGCTAATGTGTGTTGGCATGTATGTTAAGATGCACTTAAGATGCAATTGATTATACTTGAATTTTATTGAACTAAAAAATGCATCAAGTACTTTCTTACAGTGCTTTTAAACAAAGTTAGAGTTGAGTAATGGTACTAGTTCACGAATATCTAGTAATGATGGGTGGGTTACTGTTGCAGGTTTAAAACTCTTTTATCAATATCATCAATATCACTTTTCCAGTAAGCAAAAATAGGAACATAGAACACAACTATACTCTGCCACAATGTATCCTCTATTGTAAGCCAAAACAGCTTAGAGTTGTAGCTTTCATGCCTATGGCCAGCCCCGTATAGTTCAGGATATGCCAAAAGAGACCTTCTACTTAGGTTCTTATCGAGAACTGCTATTATAATTGTAGGTAGTGAGGTATATAGAACAGAATATAACACACTGTTCCATTCAGTGATAGCTTTGGTCAATGTGAAGCCTGTTAAAAGCACATACCTGAACATATATGTAGGTAAACATCAGAAATAGCTTTCTTGTAAAGTTGTTGATGGTTTTCTTGTAGTATTTCTTATTAAGTTTACTGTAACTTACTATGTATACAGTTGCTGATGCTTATGAACTTTTCTTAGAAAGTGAAAACCTCATTGGTTTGAAGCTGCTTATTCATTTTTATTAAATGTCTCTTTATTCAGGGAGAAGTCTGAATTGAAGATTTGCAGGAAAGGATTTGCAAGAAAGAATTTGTACGGGCGTCATTTTTTTCTATCGTACATTAAGGGCAGTAACAACAGATTCAAAGATTGTGTGTTATAAGAAGATTGTCTTGAAAATCATGTTTTTAGACTTTATTCAATGTTGTATTTCTTTAATAACATTGTAGACAAATGGATGCGATTGTTGGTATGTTATGGATATGTTGAAAATCATATTTTTAGACTTTATACTCTTTTTTGTTTGGTTTAATTTGTGTTATGCTAAGAAGCTAAGATTTTAGTTTTCTGTTTAGCTAAAAGTAAAAGGAGGCGAAACCGAGCATTTTTTGGTTGTCGGCAACCTGTGGATAGTGACCACTTTTTGGTCACTAATCAACCAAAATAGTGACCAGCATTTCGTCTCTGGCAGATTAGTGACCAGATATTTGGTCACTGATTGGTTTGAAGTTGTATCTACCCATCCAATCAGTGACGACTTTCTGGTCACTATTTAGTGACGAAACTGCATTTGGTCTCTAAGTGTAATTAGTGACGGACCTATAGTGACCACAAGTGACCACCTAAATTTGGTCACTAATCACGTTTAGTGACCAAATTGGTACTGTTTGTGACGAAAATTGCTGGTCACTAAAGTCACTTTTTCTTGTAGTGAAGTTAAAAAAAAAAAAAAAAAAAAAAAAAAAAAAAAAAAAAAAACTCTTCTTTAGTTATTCAAAGATGAACACGAAATACGAATCGGCACCAGGTGCTGCGTCTCATTTATTTTGATTACAGATACTCAGATTGATATTGACAACTTCATGGACAAGCATAGTACTGGTAGTGATGTTTTAAAGCACGCACCCACTTATGCAAAGTACCAAAATATAGACTATTTCTACCCCCAACATTGAAACATCGAAAAGTTAAGGCTATTTTTTAACAAAGAACTATGGTTGTCTCTTGACGGACCATTTTACTTTCTTTTTTCTTTAACATAAAAAGAGAAAATTATCCAAATGAAAGTATTTTCGTTCCATGAGAGAATAAGTGAGATATCAAATACTCATCTTCCATTCAAATTTCATCCAATCGCTTTAATCAAGTCCGATTCTTATACTTTAGGAGAAATTTCGGTATATATAAAAGCCAAAAATCACTAACCCATTTCTATATTCAACAAGAAAAAGAAATTAGGGTTTTGACTTGCATAAAAGGGATAATTCCAAAAATACCAAGTTGCCAAATCGATGGGGATTTTTGACCTTGGATTTGAAATTCTTATATTGACCAGTTGCCCAACGCAACACTTAACGGGGGGACGCCAAGTGGCGAATTTTTGGGCAACGCCGCCAAATTTTGGGCAACTTGGGACACTTGACGTCCCATGAGGGTGATACGTTTTGGGCAACCGGGGCAACTGGTCATTTTTGGAATTATCCCTTCATAAAAACACACATATACACACAATCGAAATTAATCATAAAATCGACTTAAAAGCATTCAGTAAATGTCGACATCATATATCTTCGTAATCAATCATAAGTTTACCAAATTTCAGATCAATTTTAGTTTTTCTGGTTTATTTTAGGGTTGAAGTTATCAATTAACAAACAGTTAGTTAGAAATGGATAATAATCAGATTATGGAGGACGAAAATCAAGTTATAGATAACAAAAACCATTGTGTTTCTGACGATAATTGAGTTATGGATGAAGAAAATCAGGTTATGATTGAAACAACTTTTGATCGGGATCCAAGAAGAAGATGCATGGTATGTTTGCCCCTGAGCGACGAGGAGCTTTTTCAGGCGGTGAACGATGAGGAATGAGCATTTTGATTTTTAGTGATCGTTTGGTAAAGAAGCGGTGAGCAATTTGATTTTTTGTTTAAGAAGTTGTGGCAAAGTAGCGGTGAGCTGTGAGAGTTTAGTCTGTGTTTTCTGTGTTATCTTTCTATGGATGCATTAGTAGACATATATATATTGTAGTTGCTTGGCCACAAATGAAGGTTGGATATAACCATGTTGTTTTGTACGTAAGCGATACATGACCATTTTACACACAGAACCATGTTCTATTTAAATATGTACATATCATTTAACGTCATTTTTTTTTTCTCATTTATAATTACAGTTACATATGTTACCAAATGTTTTTACTTAGAAAAAAACAGTTACTGCTCACGGCTAATACTCAGTGCTCACAGCCACTACTCACTGTTACTGCTCACAACCACTTTTAACAAACACATGCTATATATACACAAGATTTTGAACAAGGTTAGGGACCAACGAGATACATTATCCTTCCAATCATTATTATACAAAACTTCCACCTTATAGAAAGTTAAACCCTTTCAATAAATTACCACATGTTTAGTTACATATTCATGGTGTAATTGTCAGAACATGATAATTTACAAACCATTTTAACTATACTAGACAATTACCTGTGCATAGCAACGAAATTTTATAGCGACAAATAGTTATAGTGATATTTTGGCACAATATACTAACATCAACATTACCATTTTCTTGATCATTCATTTCCATTTCGATAAAATTAACTATAAATTAAGACAGAGCAAAAAGAGTGTATACTATTTATATATTAGAGAGTAATATGATTTTTTGAAAACTATTATTAATCAAGTTTGTGCTAACTTGCCATTTATAATAAGGGGTATAATAGGGAAAAAATATTACTTAAAAATTAAGAACTTTTAAAATATTAAGAGATGTGATACATGCTTTATAAGTAGTTAAGACATTACTCCACACAAATGATTTCCGATATTTGTTGGTGAAAGACTGAAAGACGAAAAACGAAAAACTTCAAACATATATCAAAGGACTTGGTTCAAAAGTGTGTTCAATTCGTGAATTACCAACATGGAACGAACATCATTTCGCTGCTTCTAATTCATTGCAATGCCTTTGCCTTTATCTTTAGCCTCCGTTTTTTATTTAGAACGACGCACACATCAAACGAGATAATACCATAGGCAACATGTACACATCAATAATTAAAACATAGTAATACTATACACACATCACACGAGATAAAATCGTTATGATCAAGATTAGGACAATAGTACATGCATGAAAAATTAAGCTATAGCTAGCCTATTCAAACAGTTAAAACTTGTTATTAGCATTATAATTCCCGTTATATTAACCTAATTGTTTTTTGGTGCAAAGGAGAATTAACCTAATTGTTACCTAATATGATACCTGCATACGCTGTATATGATGCAAAAGATTCAGGTTTTAACGCATCGATCGATTGAGTATATATAATGCTTTGAAAATATATTATGTATGTACATCAAGGATGGATGAAATGCCCCAACTAATCCACGGATGGATACCTACGTACACAACCAAACCCTATTCCACAAATGGACATACTATTCTTCAACAATTTATTTTCTAGATATCTGGGTATCTCTTTCATTAATGCATTCAGACGGTCAATACGTACACCATAAAACATTGGTACGAAATATGTCGGATGTGCACACATTTAAGGTCTAACGCTAGGTCATGACTCATGATCATGTTACTACATGGTTCCATTATATTGTGTCACTTTTCTATTTCAAGTCTATCGAACTAAGCAAGCTTCTCCCTCATACTTCCTAAAAATAGTAAATTTATATCCGAAAAATGGGGAGATCGTCAACTTTTGTGAATGGGTTGAAGAAAGGGTCTTGGACGTTGGAAGAAGATCAAAAGCTTGTGGCCTACATCAAAGAACATGGTCATGGAAGTTGGCGAGCATTGCCTCTTAAGGCTGGTATGCAGCACACACACAAACAATGTCTCTTAAAAAGATCTTAATCTCACGCTTTACATTATGTGTGCTAACATGTTTTGGTTTGAGCGTTGGGTGTCAATGTGTCATTGCTCTTCGAGCATCTAACTATAGTTGACTGAAAATACATATGCAGGGTTACAAAGATGTGGAAAGAGTTGTAGACTGAGATGGACGAACTATTTAAGACCAGATATCAAAAGAGGAAAGTTTAGTTTGCAAGAAGAACAAATCATCATCCAACTCCATGCACTACTTGGCAATAGGTAATCAATGACCTTTTGGTTATTGTCGTGCATGCATAGTAAAAGCTTCTAAGAAACTCTTCTAGTTTCCACTACATGTTATGAAACACACTCGATCATAGTCTTTTTACAAAACATTCATTATTGGCTAATGCATAAGAGCTTTTATAAACTTTCACTTGTCATCTCACGTCAATTCATGGAGCAGAAGTATTAATTGTACGTAAGAAATCTGTATTTTTTGACAAGAAAACGTACATACAATACAATAAGATGAAGGCCAACAATAATAACAACGAACTTGGAGCTTTAAAAATATGCATGCAGGTGAAAAATGTTTGTTGGTAGAACAAAAATATTACAAATTTATAATAGTTCATAGTTCATATTATTGTTTGATTTTGATGTATCAATGGAGAGTACTTAGGGTCCATGTTAATTGTATTTTACTGAAGTAGTATGTCTTTTAAATGACTCAACGGTAAGTAGTAAGTGCATGAATGGGCACTCACAATCAACTAAATACAAAATGTGACATATAAGTTGACCATGCATTAAAAATATGCTATATGTGTCGCATATTATATCTTTGCAATACATTTAGTTAATTATTGTATGAGTTCATATTTGGAAGTCATGTCGCTCTACTTCATATTTTTGTCCATAAAATTAAAGTATTATACCCATCGTCTATATTAGTTTTCCCTCCTCATTAGAGTTATAGCTAGAACTAAACTTTTCAAATTAATATCGTAATTTCATGATTTGCAAGATACATGAATATATACATTATAAGAAAATATCATTTTTCATGGTCTTAATATGATAAAATAAGTTTTTTTTAAATGTTTAAAGGTTGGAAGTAAAAGTTCGTTTTTCAAGTTATTAGAGTGAAGTAGATTTTCTGAACTATAATGTGTTACATGATTCAGATGGTCAACTATTGCAACACATTTGCCCAAAAGAACAGATAACGAGATCAAAAATCACTGGAATACACATCTTAAGAAGCGATTAAACAAAATGGGTATCGATCCAATAACTCATAAGTCAAAAACGGCTATCGACATTAATGTGAGTCATATGACACAATGGGAGAATGTTCGTCTTGAAGCAGAGGCTAGGTTTGTTCATCGCTCTAGGGTCGTTTCTAACTTTTATCAACGAATACATTCGGCTCCTGTAACATCAAGTTTAGTACCACAACCACTAAGCTTCGATGTACTCAAAGCATGGAAAGGTAATACTTTGTGTAAGCCCTCTAATTTAAGTGACCTTGCGTTTAAAGGCCAAACAATGCCGATCATGAATGCTGTTGAGTGTGTTGAACCACAAGCTCTAAAAGGAATGACCACAGAATATCATATGAACAACTGGAAAACTTCACAAAAAGTTGGTAACACTCTTGAAAACCCTAAAAACGAAGGAGTTCAAAACACACTCGACGTGAGTGACATGGTACTATATGGAGCTAGTAATAGAAACGGCCATGGTGTTTTTGAAGATGATGTCAACTATTGGAGCAACATTCTTGAAAAATTAGGGAATAGTTCATCCTTTTCGCCTGTTTTCTAATAAATCAATATCCACCAAGACGATTTCCCGGTCATAGACCCAAAATGGATTGGATTTGGAAGAGCTATTGTAATCGAATGTGATAAATAACAACTATTTTAATGATGTACCATTGGATCCATGCCCTTATTGTTTTAAATGATTTAAAAATGAAAATGTACAATTTGACATTTAATTAAGGTCGTTTATAAGTTTAGTTAATGTATGTTTAATTTGTTTCTAACTATAAAAACAAAAGTTTGTATTCAATAATGACATATAGCTAATGCCACGAAGACATATTCGTTAGACAAACACTTTAAAAAGTTACTCATGTCTAGAACTAACCCATTCGCAAAGAGGCGCCATTACTTTAATCCAGTCTGACCACACTAATTTCACCCTGATACAACGATGATTAATCTAGTTAAAACTTAAAAGACATTGATTCAGCTAGCACTCTAATGATTTTTCAAGGAAATTAAATTCAATAATATAATTCGTACGGTAACAACCGAAGTTCACAAGTGATTACCATTATATAACACTATAAAAGTTGAAACAAGAGACAACAATAATAAAGGTCTATGTACAATATTTAAGTATTATACGAAAATGTGCAGCGGTCGATACCGTAACATTTACTACTCGGTATATTGACGTTTCTATTTGTTTTACATGTAAGTTTCTTATTTTTTTTACCCGGCCCCACCATGTTTAGTCCTCATCATTTGTTTGAATAATTTTGGATGTATTTGACGTAAAACTAAGGTGTGTGTTTGGTAAATGAGACTAGAGAAAAGGAATTCATTTTATTTCTTTTGTTTAGTAGGTAGAGAAATAAAATAGAGAAATCATCTCTTTGTAATTTGTTACTCTTTTTTTTTTCCTATACTTTATGTGATAGAAATTAGAGAAATTGGATTTTATACATCACCTGCAAGTCACACATTTATAAAAGTTGGGCAGTTATTAGTTAGCTTCGTTTTTAGTATAGATTTTGTTTTATCGTTGATAAATATTTAAGTTTATTTACAAGCAGATCATTATTTGATTATATGCTACCTTGCAAATAATAAATTGCCAACTTTTTTTATTAATGAAAAAGGTATTATTCATCAAATATATTGTGCCCACACCTTACTAAAATTGTATAACAGAAAGAAAATATAGACATTTGTTATATGTAGCTAGAAGTCTTATGTTTAAGTGGGAATTCCTCTTAGTATGTGGATTGAATGTGTATTAGCTGCTACTTAACTTATTAGATTACTCTTAGCAGTCACACCACTTCACCTTCCATCTCAGCGCTTCATCAGCTCTCTCCCTTCACTTTCTCTCACTTTTTCACTCTGAATAATCACCACTCCCCCATCTTTCATTAAAACACCCCCTTTTATACAAACATACCCACTAAATAGTAAATACCTCTGACACACTCACAACCCAAATAACTAATAATTTAAAGATTGAAAAGTGGCCCACTTGCACACAATCATATAAGGTGACCAGCTAACTTTTGTTTCCTTCTTTTTGGTCTCCTTGCGCAGCTCACTACACACTCCCAGCAAGCTCACGCTGCCTCACTCCTTGCGCAGCTCGCCACTCACAAGGCATTGATAGGAGTAGTCTTAACAGTTTACATTCCTCAGTCTTGTATAGGGCATCCCCTTATCTGTTAGTGTATGGTAAAGAACCAGTTCTCTCGTGTTAAATAATAATGATAAGCTTAGTTCAAGGTTTGAAAATATGTCAAAAAGGCTTACAAGTTATGTAGTATTGAAAGTAAAACTATTTTCTTTTTAAGAGATGTTACATTTTATAAAACAATATTTCCTTTTTAAATGAAGTCTTTAATAGAGTTCGAAAATATTAAAAGCCAGTTTTTAGTCAAAGTCAGTCTGAATTGAATACTTTAACTTTTTTCAATAATAACACAGATTACAAACGCTTTTGAAAGTCCTTATGATGAAGAGAGGGACACACCAATTGGTGATGGTAGTGGTCTAGCTTCAAGGAATCATATATTCACGTCATGTTCAGGAAGAAGCTACCACAACAACCCCCATATAGGTGATAAAATATCACTTTTTGAGGGCATAAGTTTGCAATTACTAGATCTAATTTTATATTGTAAATTACCATTACTTGCAAAAGGAAAGTTTTTTCGTATTTTATCCAACTTCGACGAATTAATTGCTCTTTTCTAGAAGTTGAAATTTAATGTATTAAATAAGGTTAGAAAGCTATAAATGTCTACTTTTTAGGAAGAAAAAAAAAAAGTGGAAATTTTAGGGTGCGTTCGCAGAATGATTTTTTTTTTTTTTTTTTTTTTTTTTTTTTTTTTTTTTTTAAGAAATTGTAATCTTTGAAAGAATTGAAATTTGAATAAATTGAAATCTGTCATTGTTTTTTTTTAACTCGCAACGTAATTTAATTCAGAATAATAATAATAATAATAATAATAATAATAATAATATAATTATATTATTATAATAATAATAAAATAATAATAATATAAATAATAATAATAATAATAATAATAATAATAATAATAATAATAATAATAATAATAATAATAACATTATTAATAAAATACTAATAATAATAATAATAATATAATTATATTATTATAATAATAATAAAATAATAATAATATAAATAATAACAATAATATAACATTAATAAATAATCATATTATTTAATAATAATAATAATATAATATTAATAAATAATAATAATAATAATAATAATAATAATAATAATAATAATAATAATAATAATAATAATAATAATAATAATAATAATAATAATAATAATAATAATAATAATAATAATAATACAACAAGGAAAAAACGCCCGCCGCGTTGCGGCGGGTCTTTCACCATATGTGTTCGTTATTTGTTTTTTTTTTGCCAATGTAGCACATACTATATTATTTGGCCATATCTTATCATAATGAAGCAGTCAGTGTCTTTAGCTTCGTCCCTAAAAATAAAACAATTAGGTGCTAGCTTGTATATATTTTCCATTAAGTTTTAGTCAAGAACATCAAATTCATGGAATCACAGTATTAGTAGTATTTCTTGCAAATCATTGCAGTCTTTCAAATATGAGGTGTAAACACCTTTGAGTTGATTTATTTCATGAACAATTGCAAGGAAGGCTTGACTCCACTGGTGATTACAACTCCTAAGACAAATTGGAGCTGGTTCAGTACGTAAGAAAATTGACCAGAAACTGTTACTTTCGAAATTGAAAACCCCCAAGCAACAAACCCAAGTTTTCCCAACTGATTTTGAGACTGAAGAAAAATAAGATGATAGAAAAACTTACACACTTCCACTTGTCCTAAAACTTTCATCAAACGCATGATAGATACAGTTCCACCTATTGTAACTATGAGTGGCCATATGTTCATTACTAACAGAATATCTTTAGAAACATATTAACTTTTCTGCACAAATCGTCCCTACCAACAGCTCTTTAGAAACATATTAAGTAGAATGGTTCGTTTACGCATAATGAACTAACATATGAAAATAATTAGCATAAAATGCATTCCTTTTTTGTCTGAACCCAGTGCTCGAGTCCAAAACGCACATAATCTTTCAATATATTCGAACGTTCTTCGAAACTGATGCAAGCATACAAAACAGCAGCTATATAATTAGTTCAGCAGTGGTCAATTTTAACGAATAGATCTAAAAGTCACACCAATAGATATCTACTTAATGATACCAATAAGAAAGTATTTAGCTCAAAAATTATGACTTGCAAGGATAAAAGATATACCCTATAAATTAGTCCCTACCTTATATATAACGGTGATAGCTCTGTTCATAAACTCTCATTGTTGATAATGACAGACCATAATTTTCTGTTTATAAAACCTTAAAGCGTGTGTTTCAAATATTAATACCTAACAACTCGTCAAACCCACTAACAAACAAAGTTGATATGGAGTAATACATTGATATGGGGCATATAAAATCAAAATAATGTACAATTTCAAGAATGAAGAAGAGTATTGTAAAACAAAAACTAAATTCTATGCAATTGGATTATACAATTTTGAGCTTAAACAAAATGTTAAGAATTTATCTCCGCCATACAACTATAAATCTTTGAGGAGAATATTCATACCTTGGTTGTGGCGGATGGGCATCGTTGGGGTCTTTGGGGAAACCTTTAACGGAGTTGAGTCAATTGAACGGAACACCTATACAATTTTTAACAACATTGATCAACTTTGCACAAAATGTTAAAAATACAGAGCAAGTAAATAAATAAATAAGAATTGATCAACAGTAACCATACATGAACATGCCAAACTGTGACGATTTCCCATTAGAAGTACCCATATTCCGAATCCCCATTCCTTTTCCTAGTCATATCCCCATCCACATAACCTCATATCCTACAGAACACCAAAAACACCAAAATTAATTAATCCAATCAAAACCCGGTAGTTAATACATAAGATAACATGGTATTAAAATATTAACAAACAGAACTTTAATCGCAGTTCAACACAAAAATGTGACAATCACAGTGGTAAGTTATCATACCATTCATTATGTTAAAAATGTTAAGACTCGAACGTCAATATTAGCAGAATCTCGGAAAGGTATGATCTTGTGATATTTATGAGCCGATTGGTTGCTTTTAGATTAATGGAGATGATGAAGGTAACCCTTTTGGAATTATAAAATAGAAGTCAGTTTGACCTAAAACGTTGATGGACCTGTAGTAGAAAATAGCTTAATAATATTTAAAATGCGTCAGTCCAATTTCTTTTCCCTGTGGAACGCAAGCTTTCAGATGCATGTAGCACATAGAAAGTGTATAAAATAGTTTATAAAAATGTTCAAACGGCCTTTAGAATCTTTGAAACATGAGCAAAATAAAAGAGCACCTTCGCAATTGCTGATAAATAGGATGCCGTGGCTTTGCGTTACCGCAACATGGTCAGTGCCAAATTTTGGTCACTGCTGATGCGTTGAATGCCCTGCAAAAAATTACCATAATCGTCTTAATAGATAAACAATCAATAACCCTGACATTATTCCATCGTTCTAAGACGATAAGCAGAGACCGGATAGTTTTACTCACTCGTAGAAGCTGTTTTGTAACAGCAAAAATACTGACACCACCTATTTCTGATGACAAATGCAATCAGTGAGTGATTACCTAAAATAGCCTACAGCGCCTTCAAGTGTCGACACCGTCCAAAAACCGCTAACATAAGCATCCTACTTTTCATCCAAATTTCGATTCCACTTCCATTTGCATTTCCAGATTTAACGTTTTCAGCAACCTAATATCACTCCCTTCGGATATGCCTGAAAAAAGAAATCAAACATTAAACAAACCCAACAATTATTTACACTACACTGTAAGTTCTGTTAACCATTTTTTTATGGGCAGAAAAGATTTCTTAAAGAATAAAGAATACCTTTTTATTCTTTCTGGTGGCGTGTATAATCAGGTGTTGTTTCTCCGAGGGGCCCTGACTTCCTATTGTAACCTTTTGACAAAATAATTTGCAAAGGATCGGTTAAATTGCTGGTTTTTATTCTCTTATAGCATTTAAGTCCCAATAAGCTCACAAAGTCAAAACTTGGTAGTCCAAAATCACTCGTTCACACAAACTAACATGTTTGCACAAACCATTGAATTTCGCCACCAAAACCAAAATCCTAAACGTATACCTGAGAGTGATGTTGGAACCCATAAAACCGCCTGCCGGCACACTCTAGAGGTGCAAACGCACCCTACTCATTTGTGACCGCAGCTTCAAAAGCACTCGGCATCTTAAAAGCCTCATGACCATGACTCATTAAAAGAACCTACAAAATATAAGTTTAAAAATTACCATAAAAAAAATTGTATTCAAATTTCTAAAAGCATGACTTGAAACATATTAACATTAAAAGAACTTTCGAATATATTACCTTGATGAAAGGACGCATGAGTTGTTGAACAAAAGGAGCGTAGGCCGTCTCTCCTTCTGTTGCAAGTCGTTGAACCTAGTCAAACAAAAATCAAATCACCAAAGGAAGATAACAAAGATTAATATAACGATTTGAAACAGCTATTAAAGCTACAAATCACCATTGGGAACCACCATGACCTTCTCATCTCTTTTTGTACCCAACCCATGCATGCCAAAATACTTGCTAAGCCTTCAATAGCGTTCCCATACATGGCTGCAGAAAGAAACATATGTTATTTGTTACCAATTACTATCCACAAAGAATTAGAAGCAATTTCGTTATTAAGATATATAAAGCAATCAATACCAATAACCGTAAGCTTAAACTTGATTGACTGCTATTTTATCACATCTAAACATACTAATCGAAATCAAATCATCACTGCTCACTACCGTGTAGTTGCATCTTTATCACTAACTATATTTTCATCGTCATCTCGACATTAAAAGATTCAATGATATTAAGAAATAAAATAAGCAGCCATTGTCAGCGTCTTCTTCTTCCTAGCAAGTACTGAAACCCCGTGCAAAGTAGAAGCGGTGGAGTGGATAAGGTCATATTTTTTTATACATACCTTCGTTACAAATACAACTATTGGGCCTCAAACACATACCTTCGCAGTAAACCGGATTTAGCATAAGGAAAAATAAATACAACAACAACAGCTACAAAAGAAACCCACCTGAGAAGCCAAGTAGTTGATACAAAAAACGATCAGAAAATATTGGGAAGCGCAAACTGCAAGCGGTGGGTTAAGACTA
The DNA here is from genome assembly GCA_014162995.1 of Artemisia annua. NCBI lineage: Eukaryota > Viridiplantae > Streptophyta > Magnoliopsida > Asterales > Asteraceae > Artemisia > Artemisia annua. The sequence goes on along the minus strand of LBNU01030700.1, from coordinate 57,942 downwards.
AAATAAACCGAATGTTTAATATAAGCAAAAGATAGGATGAAAAGAGGATGGACTCAAATAAGCCCAAAGATGAGGCCCAAAAGAAACTTTATTTTATTCTGCCTCAACACAAATAATAGATATAGAGAATTATATTATTATAATAATAATAAAATAATAGTAATATAAATAATAACAATATAATAATAATAATAATAATAATAATAATAATAATAATAATAATAATAATAATAATAATATTTTATAAACACTGATCTTTGAATTATAAAATACTGAATTACAACGTAATTCAAAATTTTCCATCCAACTTGCTATGTAATCTGAATTACATCACTTGATGTAATTGGAATGATTGAATTACAATTACATTGCAAACCAAAAATACTACGTAATGTAATTTGAATTACAATTACGTCCACTATGCAAACCAAATACCCTACGTAATGTAATCAAATTACAATTACATCCAATTACGCCAAATTACAACGAACCAAACGAGGTGATGACGTATAGTCTCCACTCGGGTCACGGACCCGATTAGTAAACAATACTAACACTTAAGCCCACCACGAGCGGGCCGTTATAACAATAACTGGACTACCAGTTAGAAGGTTTGGGCCCACAAGGCCTAAGCCCAAAGTTATTAATGGATTAGATACGGGATATCTCCTAAATAAAGGAGATATACACCAAATATCCGATATCGGCCAATAGGCCGAAGAGTGAGGAGCACGAAACCTTATCAGTTACGTGTATATAAATAGGGCATCATAGCTCTCGTCTAAGGTATGATTTACAAACCCTAAACTCTTCACAACCCTAAATTCGACTACTTACTCTCACGCCGGAGGATAATCGGGGGAGACAATCCCTCGATAAGCCTAACGGTGTTTGTTGCTTTCATAGTGCGCAGGTCCCCAAACATTATCATCTAATTGATACGAAAACAGGAACCCAAACAAGGAACGCCCAACTTTTGTATCAACAAGTGGCGCCATCCGTGGGACCCTACACTAAGAACTAGGATGACGAAACACAAAAACACAAGCCAGCGGACTCCGCAGATGGACAAGATACGCGGTGACCCTCCAAGGAGGAACTACCCGGATCTGACCCTTAGGCAAACCACTGGGACAACCAGTGCGCCTGGTCACCAAGAATTGGAATCAACCCCAATCATCCCAACAGTGGAGTTGCCCGCTGCAACAACTCAAACCACCACGGTGGTCCCAAACAATGAGGATCTTCAGCGTACTCTCTTTACCACTCTTCACCAGACGGCAACTGCCATGGACAACACAGCACCGCCAGGCGCACCTGACAAAGAGAGGAGGATTAATTTAGAAGAAAACATTACTGCGCTGGAAGAAGATACTCAAGAAGAAATGTTAAAAAATTTCGTATCACGAAATTTTGATACATTAAATAATCTCCTGCAAGAGGAGTCAAGAAGAAGGTCGAGTCATAACTTACACGCTCGGCTTAACTTCAATGGAACATCTCCACCGCGTTACCTAGAGCGCGAGCATAATGAGAGGCGCACCGATGTCCACTCTAGACTCGGTACACCGTCTAATTCGCAGTACTCGGAGGAATACGAGGGTAATGGGCGACACACACCCGTTTTCTCTAGGCTAGGTAGTCGCAGAGTCCACGATAGAGTCGGACCATGGCGCTCACCAAGCGAAGGCTCTTCTAGATCTGGAAGCAGAAAAGTTTACGACAAATCTGGGAAACGATTTTCCCCAAGTGAAAGCCCTTCAAGCTCGGACTCCGATGAAAAACGGCGCAAGCGCCGTAAAAGAAGCGATTCTTCCTCAAGCAGTTCCTCGGACAACGAGGATAAAGAAACGGGACACTGGAAGTCCAGAGGAAGACATCGCGAGGAAGAGGACGAGGACATATCCCTTCCTTGGCGTCGCCAAAAGGTTGATGCGTTCTCAAAGCGCATCAGCGATTATTCAGACAACAAGAAAAGGCGCATGCCTTCCAATGTTAAAACATATGATGGAACGGGTGACCTTGATGATCACCTAAAAATTTTCGAATCCGCTGCTGGCATCGAAAACTGGCCACAACCTGTGTGGTTCCATATGTTTAACTCCACATTGGTAGGGAATGCGCGAACTTGGTTTAGCAAACTTCCACGGAAAAGTATAAAAGGGTATGAAGAGTTGCGGATAGCATTCCGCTTGAACTTCACACAAAGAAAGAAGTGCGCTAAGGACCCAGTAGAACTGGCCAGGATTAAACAGCGCCAAGGGGAGTCCACGAGCGCCTTCATGGAGCGCTTCAAACACGAATGCATACACGTCAAGGCGTGTCCTGAAATACTAAAAATTTCAGGATTCATGAATGGGATCAACAACCAAGAACTTATCAAAAAATTAAATGATAAAGTTCCCCAAATCTTCGACGAACTAATGAAGCGCACAAGGTCTTTCATTCAAGGAGAAGCCGCCGTCGCGGATAGCAAGAAAGCATATTCGAACTACAGGCCGCAAGAACAGTCAAGGAGACAATCCAATGACCATGGCGGCAATCGTAACAAAAGCTATCGCAATGATGGAGGCGCACGGGGGAACGACAAGTATACCCCATTGACAAAAACTCCTAGAGAGATATTCGCAACAGAGGGAGCAACTTTTCCTAAACCCCCACCAATGCGCACTCCAGAAGGAAAGCGCATAGGGAACGGGTACTGCGACTATCATGGACAGAAAGGTCACACAACGAATGAGTGTGTCCAGCTTCGCCAACTAATTGATAAATTAGTAAAAGAGGGCAGGATGGACCACTTAGTCAAAAACATTAAAGAAGGGAAGGATAAGCAAAGAACCGGAGATAAAAAAGAACCACCTAAAGACAAGGCGGACACAATTTACATGATACAATCATGGCAGCGCAAAGTCAAGCAAAAGGTTAGCCAGAGGTTCTCTCCTAACGATGAAATTTCCTTCCCAAAGTTGACTGCGGACAACGCAGTGGCGGAGCCACTCACCATTGAAATATATGCGGGAGGTCACAATATCCACCATATGTACGTTGATGGAGGAGCATCTGCGGAAATAATGTATGAACATTGTTTCAAAAGATTACTGCCAGAGATACAAAGCCAATTGATCCCCGCCACATCATCTTTAACAGGCTTCACGTGAGAAAAAATATGGCCAATAGGACAACTACGGCTACTAGTTACGGTCGGTAACAAGGAGCACTCCACAAAAGCATGGATGAACTTCATGGTGATTAGATCTCCCTCGCCATACAATGGCATCATCGGAAGATCAGGAATATCAGCTGTACGCGCAGTACCATCCACGGCACATGGAATGCTCAAATTCCCAGTAGAAGGCGGCATTGTCACCCTTTACAACAACGTTGTACCTCCCGAGGAGTGTAATACAGTTACATGCGAAGCAACGCACACTCCAAAACATGGCGCAGCCAAAATCCCAAACTTGAAAGTGATACACCCTGATTACCCTGAACAACAGGTGTCAATTGGAGGTTCTGATGCGTGGTTTTGTAACCTTACAACAGGTTTTACCTCTTAAGGGATCTCAAGAGGCTTACAACCCCACCAGGCAGTGTACCTGACCGATGTAGTATAGGATAGTGGTAAGTACGGGGGATTGATCGTTCTCTCACAGGGAATAGTGTTCGTTAGGAAAGAAAAACTACTCTAATAGGTCTAAAGGTGGAAGGAAGATTCTTTTTGTATTTTTATATTTTTTTATGAAAGCAATTAAAATCTCGGTTTTGGAAGAAGGGCGGAATTAGTTGCTAGTCAACTAACCCAAGTTTACTACTTTTGCAAATTAAAATAAAATAAATATCTAAACTATTGTGGTTGTGAAAACAATATGGAGAAAATTATGTTTACTTAGATTTCATTACTCCCTAACTATCTTTTACCTGTTAATTGATATGTGTGTTACTTGTGTGGATAAAGGGTGTATTCCTAATAACTCATGGAGTGGCATACATATCTCTCCAATTCTATGAGCTCTTATTTCGCCCTATGCCATGCACGGCACAACCATAGGGGTTGTAAACAGTGGCTCATGCGTTAAATACTACCTTAATAGCCTAGTATGCCTTGGCTACATGTTTCTCAAAACGTTCAAGCACGTTACCATAAAGGAGGTTGGCCAGTTTTCTTGAGCCTAACATTGATGGAACAATCATCCCAACAAACAACAACACATAAATTAACCAATAATTAATAGTTAGGTTTCATTAGATCTAAGCAACACTAGAGAATTTAGCTACTCATGTTAATTGAAAGACAAGCAAGATAGATAGACAACCAACACATAGACATATTGATTGAATTAAAGTGAAGACTTATCTTTAATTAAGCACTAGGGTTCCAAGGGTTGGAAACCCTAAAAGTCACAGAAAATTCGTCTTTAGGGTTTGCCCGAAAAGTTCTCCACAAAGTTCCACACTAATGAATGAAAATTAGAAAACTATATATAGATTTTACACTCTGACGGCGTCAGGTTATAAGGGCTGACGCCGTCAGCTCGCTGCCATTAGTTTCTCGGATGGCCTAGATCCACTTCTGACGCCGTCACCCTTTATTGCCTTCTGGGCCGTCACTCTTTAAAATAACTCCTTACGGCCTACTTTTCCTAACACCTGACGGCGTCAGGTGTTAAATCCAAAATTTCCTCTGGCCCGTCATTTGATAATTGGTTTCCACTCTTTTGTCAAGGCTTTCTGACGGCGTCACCTTGTGACTTCTGACGCCGTCAGGTTGTAAATCTTCATCTTTTGAGACTTTGTCGTTTTCTTCACTTTTATGCTCCAAAAACGTCCGAATATGCATGTTTTCCAGAATTCCTCTCAAAAGTACCTAAAATGACAAAAGGAACGATTTAGGGCAATATTTGATCACATTTATACGAATTAGGGCTTAAATGACCCCCTAAAAGCGTAACACTTTTCGTCTCATCAAATACCCTTACACTTGAGATTTGCTTGTCCTCAAGCAAATGAGCTTTTATTCCAATCAAAATATGAGTTAGGGGTCATTTAACACGAATATAAAAGTAATTACAACAAATAGTTATTAGACCCTAATCATAACAAGCACGGAAATCATACACTAGCACCTCACAAATAGTGTTTGGATTCTCACATCTCTCAAATGTCATAAAGTTTATATCTCATAAATGGAAACGGAAAATAACACTCACTACCTGTCATAGCAAATAGATTACCATAGGCTTGGGAAAGGATCAATTACTCCTCCACTAGGCGTAAGCACCTAAGATAAACTATCAAAGAGGGCTTTATAAAGGGTTGTAACGTAAGGTGTAGGGATATGATAACACGGTTTGGTTGGAATAAAGGGTATTTTAGTGGTGGCGAGTTAATTATCATGATCAAATACATGCACTCTACATCGTTGCTTAAGTCAAGACTCGACTCAATCTTAGTCTAAAAATGAAATAACAAAAACTAAAAAGGAACATAAAAGGAAACGGGATGGTAGTCCGTATGTTTTTCTTCTTTCTTTTTCATATTTTTTTGTATTTTTCTTGATTTTTCGATTTTTTTTTCATACACTCTTGCCCTACCATCCAAAATAATACATCATGGGGGATTTGCATTCCCCTTACACTTGAATCTTTACATAACTTTACAATCACTATTCTAATGACTCGAATTAAGATAATCGAAAAACTTGGAGTACTTTTAAAATGTTTAGCACATATGGGGGTAATAATGTTGTTCTTCCCCATTACTTCATTACACTAGTACTTTACCCATGAGTCCCAATCGTCCCAAAACAATATGTACAAGGATATGACTTAACTTAGCAACCATGTAATTGACCGGATAATTAACTAAGGGTCTAACAAATGTTTTCACAATAATGCACCAAAGGTGGGTGCATACAAGGTAGGCTAAGGCGATTTGGGTGTATATTTAGTGGGGTGTAAACAAATTCTCACTTTGAGTAAGGTGCTCAAAGGTCAAAACGAAAGGATAGGCTCGGAGGGGTGTACTAGGGGTATCGTGTACCAAAAATGGGTACAACGCAAAGGGTGTGGGAGAATTACTTGACCAATGAAGTTAATGTAACTATAACAAATATACGGGTGTAAAACAATGGGTTAATCCTAATGCCTCTTATCATGTAGTAAATCTTAACTACACGAATGTAGTCTCACTTGTGGATTTGAGATGGTCCTAACGCAAGTTCTAGAATCTAAATACTACCGGTAAACACATCATAGCACCAAAGATGGATGCTTTTCCTACCAATTCTAGGGGCGAACCTCACATATTTGGGGTGGAAAATTTTTTAGTGGTACGGTTTTGTGCTAGTCATACAATTTCCTATCCATGAGACGCTCATTAAGATCAAGGTTTCACTTCTAAATGTTGTAAAAAATTTTAAATTGGCGCTAAAATTGCCCTAACAAATATTTCTCTTGGTTTTATTACAAATTTACTATCAAACAAAGCAAAACATCAAGCGTAGGTATATTTTCAACGGTGCTTTCATTTACCCCCCTTACACTTAAACCGAACATTGTCCCCAATGTTCAAATAAAAGACGTAAAAGTAAATAAGATGAAAGAATGAAATCATATACTCCCCTGAATCGTTTGTTGTGGATAATGATGTAACATGGTTAGATCTTCTTCCAAGATAGACGAACGTTCAAAGCTTCCCTTCCGAAATAATAAACGTCTTCTTGTCCAAAATAACCTGTTAACCTGAAAAAGATAAATGCCAACCTCACGTAAAATCGGCGGTAAAATCTACATAATAAGATATAATGCTTGTGGAATGAATATGTTGCAGAATTCCTGGAGATTATAAGTTAAATAATTGACAAAACTTTTTAGGTTTCCGGAAAAATACAAAACTTTCAAAAATTGCAGAAAAGTATAACCTGACGCCGTCAGGTGTTAATCCTGGAATTCCTGCAAAAATTCATTATGACTCGATACAAGCATTTGACTCAAACAAGTACTAATATGTAGGCTAATTTCATTGTTATGATTCATGTTCATTCGTTCTATATAAACCGATTTAGATTTCCCTTACATTTATCTTTTGCAAAATACCTTTATATGTAGTTAAGACGAAGTTAAAAACAAAATAAAGCATTTTCACAATTTTAATTTGAAGCATGAATCAATAACAAGAAATATAACTTACATACGGAAACAAATAAACACACAAAAACAAACAAAACATGGGTTGCCTCCCAAGAAGCGCTTTTCTTTATTAACGAGTCTTGTAGCTAGACTCAAAGTCACCGTACGTTACGTGACTTCATTGTTGGTCACGGTTCCTAAGTCATCCTCTTTTCCGGTTTTGTACTCGGGCCCTAAGTTCAAACAATCCTTATAGAAACCAAAAATCCTTTTCATGACATAGTCTACTCCCCTACGTCTATCCTCATCATTCCTATAGTAAACCGCTTGTTTGAGCTCCTTCTCAACGTTTGACAAGTGTTGGTATTGCTCTATCTTATACGGCATTTGGTAGTTCACCTCATCGGTCTCATCCTTAAATGTGACTATCCCTAAGGAAGGTTCATGAGTCATTCTAGAGACCTCGATAAATGGTTTGCCTAAGACTACTTGGGTCACACTTGCATCGATTATTGGGCGGATATCTTCTACAATCACAAAGTCGGTGACATAGGTAAAGTTTCCTACATAAACTGGTAATCCTTAAACTCTTCCCGTGAAGTTACTAATCCATCCCTTATCAGGAAACACTCTATACCCTAGTTGACTTTTCATTATCAAATTGTATTGAGCTCTAGTCATGATGTTAATGGGTGATCTAGGGTCAATGTACGCTTTCCAAATATGCAAATGCCTGATGTTGCATGGTATGTTGAGATTAGATGGATCGCCCACCTTGAAAACTAGGTTACCTAGGATGTATGGGGTCTCGGAGTCATCGAATAGATTCTTTTGATATGCTCGCTCTTCCTTAGTGGGTAACCTATTAAAGTAATCCTCCTCCTCTACTTCTTCTATTTCGCTAACCTTAGCCTTCCTATCATCCTCTAATTCCTTACTCCTATCCTTTGATTCACTATCATTCTCACTCCTATCAATTGGTCTAATGGTCACAACGTTTACGAAGTGGACATGTTTGGATGAACAGGGGTCCTTGATTTGTGGTTCGCTATTGGTGTTTCTAGCGTCCTTTTGTGGGGGTGATATCACTTGGTTGTTGAGGGCTTTCAACAAGTTGTCGATTTTATTGGTCATCTCTACTTGTTGTTGATTGAATTCGGATGTGAATCTAGCTATGCGAGCTTCTTGAGATGCCATAAATTTCGACATCAATCCTTCAAAGTTGTTGGTACTACCATAGTTGTTGGAAGGATTGTTGTTGAAGGTACGGTTTGAGGAATTACCGTTGGGTTGAAACCGGTTAGGTGGGTTGGAAGAATTATTTTGGGGTGTGTTTTGGTTTGACTTCCACCTAAGGTTGGGGTGATTTTTCCATGAGGGGTTATATGAATCTCCATAAGGGTTTGGCTCGGGTTTGAAAGTTGTACAACTTATTTCGCTTCCGTCGTCGCGTGATGCGTATCGCAAAAGCTTGTTGAGGGAGTTCCGTTC
>LBNU01030700.1:5707-46673 GCA_014162995.1 Artemisia annua | reverse complement strand
GGAGACTTTCGCTGGACTACCGAAGCAGAGGAAGCGTTTCAGCAGCTAAAATAAACAATAGCAGCGCTCCCCAAGTTAGTTGCACCCCGACCAGGGGAGGAGTTGATAATGTACTTATCCGCAACTCATGGGGCAGTAAGCGCGGTACTATTGACGGATAGGAACTCAGTACAAACACCTGTATACTTTGTCAGCAAGGCGCTTAAGAAAACGGAGATTAACTATAGCCCAATGGAAAAGTTAGTACTAGCGCTGGTATTCTGATATGTGTGAAATCACATATCTTTTATTTACCAATTTAAGACCAAAAAGACCAAAAACGCTAACAAATGCCAAAGATATATGTGGTTTTGCGTTTCTGATTGTGCAGGTAAGGATATTGCAAAAATGGACTCAAATCACACAAAAACGATCAAGAACGAGCACGGGATTAGAACGAGTGTCAAAAGCCGGAGCCCGGGAAGCATTTTTCACATTTGAGCTCAGAATGGCAAAACAAGTCCTCATAGAATCTCAAAAAGTCAAGATTGGTCCCTTGGAAATATTTACATAATTGGTCCCTTGAAAATCTGAAAATTCATTAATGGTCCTTGGGTTACTTAGCTGCCAAAAACAATAAAACCCAAAAACTATTAATACATAATTTTAACCCAGCCCATTACACCTTTTAAATTCCCAAACCTAAAAACAAAAATAATAAACCCAAAGCCCAATCCCACAACCCATACCCGGTCCATACAAATTTAATAAATAATATAAAAAATAAACGAACGCGCCCTTTCCACCCTTTTTCCCCAATTCCCTTTTACCCTGCTCCCAGATAAGAACCCTAATCCCTTTTACTCCCAATTACCCTATCCCACCTCATTTTAACCACAATTAAGGGTACTATGGTCACTTCCCATCTCCCTGACATGACTGACACACGAGAATGATACGTGGCAGCAATTGATTGGGTGGAACGCGTCATTGGGATTGACTCAAGAGCTCTGATTGGTTATTGGGTGTCACGAGGGATCTAATGGGAATATTCCATGGGAGATGCTGTGTCTGGACCATTCTTGTGAAGGCACCCCAAGCTCCTCAGTCGGCTAGATATAGCACTCCTTATTCTCACTTAAAGATGGTTAGATAGTTGGTAGCTTAGAGTAGGAGTAGGTTAGAATTGTAGTTTAGTCGTAATTTTCAGCTTAAATGTAATAATTTCGAGTTGTAATCACTTTTAGTTTTAATAAAATTCAGTTTAAAGTTTTCAGTTTATAATACTTGTCATTTGATTTTCAAGCACTCTCATATTCAAAACTGTTTTCAAGTTCATGTTTATTGATTTCAGAAGTTCATTCAGTTTTCTATATAGCTTTAGTTAGTTTCTGTTGGGAATTTCCTCAATTTGCCTTGGTTAACTAGTCAACTGAAGTGGTTTCAAGTTAGATATGGGGTGATCCAGTGGTGGTTTGTGGTTCTCAGGTGGTGTTATAAGCCTATCATAGAGATAGGCTATGGTGTTTGTTTTTCCCCTATGTCAGTTAGGGTCCCAATTGTCTAAGTCCTCATTTCATTTTGTAGCATAGTATAATGGATATTGTTGAATCTGCATTCTGTTGATTTAGATGTTTGTTGTATGATGTTTCTGCTCTTTTGATCTAATATACACATCAGTGAATTAGATTAATCATTAGAATAGAATTTGTTCAGCTTGTCTATTATAGCGATAGTATAAACTGTTATAGTTGAAGCTTTATTTGATTCTGCATTTCATTGATCTAGTGGTTAGGAGTGTGATTTTGCTGCTTATTAGGTTTTTATTGCATAGATGTGAGTTAGATTGATCATTAGTTTGTTGTTGTAAAATTTGATTCACAGTTTGATTCTGTCTTATTAGTGGTGTTTGGATTAGCTTTTATCTGAGTTGTAGTGTCGTTCTTTTCCGGTTTGTTCTGCATAATTAGACATCTAAGGTCATAAGTAGTTAATATCTGCAATAAATTTGGTAATTACTGAATCAAAAGTCAAAGATTTGATTAAATGTTCATTTGTGCCTGCTAGTGTTAAGGTCTGTTCATGAATTCTGTTTAATCTGTGTGATTTGTGTTTGTGCCTGTATTCTGAGTGCTTTATCATCATACTACAATAGAATAGAGTTGATATAGGCTGTTATAATCCATAATAGTCAACTGTGTATGAGTATGCAAAAGTCAGCATACACTGACTTGATGCAGTCACATATGGTTTTTCACTGCTGAATACTGCTCTTTTTAGGCTTCAATTGGAATAATTGTGATAGGGCTTTTGTTGTTTTAGTGAAATTTGGTTGGTAATCTTCATTTTGCCCCTTTTAGATTTTATATTACAGCTTATTTTACTGTTTTTTTAGTGGTCTGAACTTAGGCCTTTTTAGATTAGTATGCTGATTTTCATAGTTAACTGTATTTGGTAGAATTAGTTCATGATCTCAGTTTACTTGCTTGCTTTGAGTACTAAATAGTGTGATTTTGCCTTATTCTCAGTATTATTCCTTTTTGATTGTGTTTTGAGCTTATTTGCTTAATATAGTGCTTATATGAGTTGCAAATTGCTGCTCATGCTTGAATCTGAATGAATCATGGTCTAATTTGAGTTCTTAGATGCTAAATATAGTTCAGTGAACCTTCTGAATCAATTTTATAGAGTTATGTTTCAAGTGCTTATAAATAAGCACTTGAAATAAGCTGTTATAAGCCAAAAAGCACTTTTCCAACTTATTTTCCACTTTTCTTATTTTTCTAATATTTCAAATAATGATTTAGATTTTCTGTAAAAATTTCAGAATTAATTGACTTGTTTTACTATTTCTTTTCATTTTTAAATAGTTTTTAGAATTTTATATCATTTTTAATTTCAATTTAAATCTCAAAAATACAAAAATATTTTCTGATTCTATTTTTAATTTTTATTTTCAGTTTAATAAGATTTTTAGAAAATAAATTTGTAGAATGAATTTTTCATTTTATAATTAGTTTAGTTTTCTTTTATTAAATAAAAATACAAAAATAGTTTTTAATTCATTTTAAATAAATAAAAAGCCAAAATAATAATTTTCTTTTTCCTAAAATTTTTTTTTATCATTTTTAAGTTTTAGAAATTTCATTTGAGCCCGTAGGTTTAGTATAGCTTAAATTTTGCGTTTTATTTTGCTTATTAGACGTTTTTTTTATATAGCGTTTACGTTTTTTATGTTTGTGCTTTACATGCTTGTACCTTTAGTTTTCTCTTTTGATTTCAATTGTTAATTCATATGAATTGTAGTGTTAAAACCAAAATTCCAACTTTTAATCTCATTCACTTCACACGAGCACATTCGATTCGTAAAAATCGCCGTCAAACCTTCATTGGGACACGACCCGAGAATTATTCTCACGAATATTTCTTTGGAAAAACGTACTACAAAATAACTACACCATATTCGTAGCCAAGAGGCTGCACAGATACTTTCAGGCACACCCCATAGTGGTGATCACAGACCAACCCATAAAGCAAGTTATCTCCAAACCAGACGCGTCAGGGCGATTACTGAAGTGGAGTGTACTACTAGGAGAACATAACATCTCCTACAGACCGCGCACCGCGGTCAAAGGGCAAATACTCGCGGACTTTATCATCGAAAAGCTAGAAAGCGAGGATGTAACTCAACCACCCAAGGTGGAACTGCAAGAACCATGGATCCTGTTTACGGACGGATCTTCATGCGTAGATGGCTCAGGCGCAGGCCTCATTCTTACCAATCCAGAAGGAATGGAATTTACATATGCCTTGCATTTTGAATTCACTGCCACGAACAACGAGGCAGAATACGAAGCCCTAATCGTTGGACTACGAATCGCAACACGAATGGGTGTACGCAACCTAGAAGCAAACGTAGATTCCCGTTTAGTGGCCAATCAAGTGTCCGGAGAATACGAGGCTAATGAGGAAAACATGATCCAATACCTTGAAAAAACAAAATCCTTAATCCAAGGATTTGACAGATTCACAATAACACAAGTCCCCAGAGGGGAGAACAAGAAAGCAGACGCATTGAGCAAAATTGCGTCTACAAGTTTCGCACATCTGTCAAAACAAGTATTGGTAGAAATCCTAAAAGACAAGTCAATCTCCGAGATGGAAGTATCTACAGTAATAGAAGAAGAAGGCCCTACATGGATGACCCCTATTGTGGACTTCATCAGCAAAGGTATATTAACCCAAGAATAGAAAGAAGCTCGACGAATACGACGCACAGCGCAGCGATTCGAGCTTAGAGATGGCGTCTTATACAGGCGCTCATTCTTACAACCATGGCTTAGGTGCGTGGGACCCCTTCAGGCAGATTACGTACTTCGAGAGATCCACGCTGGTTCATGCAGTATGCACTCAGGACCACGGTCTGTTGTGGCGCGAGCACTAAGGTCAGGATACTACTGGCCCACTATGCACCGAGATGCACGAGACTTGGTACGCAAATGCAGCGACTGCCAGGTTCACAGACCTATCCCGCGTCGTCCACAACATGAATTAACACCGATAACATCACCATGGCCATTCTACAAATGGGGAATAGACATTGCTGGACCATTCCCTGTTGCCGCGGGTGGATTGAAATTACTTATTGTGGCAATAGATTACTTCACCAAGTGGATTGAAGCAAAAGCAGTGGTTACAATCACGGGCAACCAAGTCAAGCGATTCGTATGGGATAACATCGTATGTCGCTTTGGATTACCTGGTGAAATCATCTCAGATAACGGAAAACAATTCCGTGACAATCCGTTCAAAGATTGGTGCGAACAGCTGAACATCAAGCAACACTTCGCGTCAGTAACTCACCCACAAACAAATGGTCTGATTGAACGCGCGAATAGAAGCCTAGGCGAAGGAATCAAAGCGCGTCTGGACAGATACAAAGGAAGATGGGTAGAAGAACTGTCACATGTTCTCTGGGCGCACCGAACTACTATCAAGGTTAGCAACGGAGACACTCCCTTCTCTTTGGTCTATGGAACAGAAGCTGTCATACCAGCTGAAATTGGAATGCCAACTATCCGTACTGCGGAAGTTAATTCTGCTACCAATGATGATGAGCGGCGTATAGACTTAGATCTATTGGAAGAGCGACGTGAACGCGCAGCAATACGCGAAGAAAAAGCCAAGTCAAGAATGAAAGGGTACTATGATGCCAAAGTGCGCAACACTTCATTCAGACCAGGTGACTTCGTATACCGCGAAAACGACTCAAGTCGCGCTGAAGACACTGGAAAGCGAGGACCAAAGTGGGAAGGACCTTACGAGGTCATTGAAGCACTTGGAAATGGAGCGTACAAGCTACGCGATAAAGATGGACACGAGCTACAACGAACGTGGAACGTTCGCAACCTTAAGCGATGCTATCTTTAGAATAGGCTACGGCCCAGCATGGACACTCAAGCACTTTAGAAAGTGCCCCAATAAAGATCCATGTAACTTTATTTTTTTAGAGTCTTATCTAGATAAGTATTTTCTTTTACAAACTTGCAAGTATTAATAAAACATTCGCGGTTTCTAGTTAACTCCGCGACAAAATTTCTTTACATTGTTATTTAAATACTGTTTATATTTCAATGTGTTGGTCACGTTAACTTTAGCCTACATGGCGTGCATGCACTAATTAATACCCACGATGGTAAAAAGGATGAGTTAACCTACTAAACAACTCGTTGAGTAAGAGGGTTGCAAACCCATCAACTTTGGATTACGAATCCTTGTTAAACACCTTGCGCTCAAGACGTTGGCGCAAGTTCCTTGCGCAATCCCACGATGGATGCACAATAGGGCACACTGTGCGCATTTAACAACTTGGGAAATCAAGACTCTTGATTCTTTAAAATAAAATACGACAAGTAGACTTATCAAAATTCATAGATGACTATGATTTCTTTCTTCTCTAACTAAGTTAGTAGATTCCATACACGACTATGGTCAACACTTAAGGGAATTCATACATACTTATGACTTTTCTTAAATACACTTAGACACTCAAAGATCTCTTCACACGAGGATACATGAGTTATACGCGAACTACGAGTTCAAAAACATAAGTACTTGGAAAGTATAAATACACTAAGTACAAAAAGAACTTCATATATAAAGAGCAAGTCCATACAAAATTTGGTTCAAAACAAAGAACTAAGTACAAAATGGCTATATGCTAGATGTACGCCTCAGCTGGCTGGAGCCCCCACTCAAAGCCGCTTCCTTTGCACCCTTGAGTCGCTGCAACAACTCTGCATCATCAGGGGAAACGGTGGCCACGGTGACAGGTACACCGTCGGACCTAGGCAGATGCGCAGCGCCTATGCCGCACAGAATGGCCTTCCCTTTCACGTATTTTTTCCTTGCGGCCCTGGATACATGAGCATTTAGAGACCTTTGCAAAGAAATCTCCTTCTCAAGACGGAAGGGATTCAAGATATCACGAGGCTGAGCAAAAATTGGTACCTTCAACTGCGCCACGTCAGGCTTCAAGTAGAAGTCCAACTGCTTATCTGCGCCATCCTGCAAATGCCTTGGAAGAGTGAGCCCCGCCATAATCACATTGATGGGCTCATCCTGATCACGCTCCAGACGCGCGATATGTGGAAGCTCAAGCTTCTTTAACTCTTCCATAGCAGCGAAGAGCTCAGCAGGGGCATCCACCTTGTACTCTGGGACCTCGGCAAGTGGCACAGTCAATAACTTGGCCTCAGCAAGCTTGCTTGCGGCCAAGGTCTTGCCGTGCGCAATAGCGCAGTCCACCACCTTCCCGAATGCCGTGGTGACCTCTGGATGCTCCAGCGTACACATGGCAGCCAGGCGCAGCCCATGGCTGATCAACCACCTACAAAATAACACAAGTGTTAGTAGGAAAGAAAGTCTAAATATATACAAGTTATAAAGAAAAGCAAAGAAGCATTTACCTGCGCTCAGCCACAGACTGAACCATATGTGGGTATAGCTCCTCATCATATTCGATGCTGAGCTTGCGAAGCTTCTCTTCTTGCATCTTCAGCGCAAGCTCCACCCGACTACGGAACTCCTCAATGTTGGCAAAGTGCTTGCTTCTATTCTGTTGCAAGTACTTCAGCGCCCACAAAGAGTTAACCCTCTGGTGGTCTGCAGCAGCACGCTCCTGCTCCAACTCAGCCATCACAGCCAGCTTCCCCTCAGCTAGCCTTTGCGCAGATGCCTCTGCGCGCTCCAGTTTAGCCTTGGAGCTCAGCTGCTCATTTTTAGAGCTTGCTAATTCAGCCTGCACAGCTGCTAACTGCGCCTTCAGGCTGGTAACCTCCTCCTCATACTGGGAGGAGCGGCTACTTTCAACAGAGTAGCTCGCCCTGGCTTGCGCCACCAATTCGGATTGGCGCGCAGTGATGGAGGCCAGCTCCTCCATCACAGAGTCAAATGACCTTGACTCCTCTCCAATATCCCTCGGTGAGTGCGCCTCATCCAGAAAAGGGCTCACCTTGGTTGACACACTTCCATCTCGTGCGCCAGTGTCCTCCACATGTTGTTCACTGTACACAACATCAGGAAAAAGCGTTAGCATACGAAGACAATTCAACATACACAAAATGCTAAGTGATTTCTAACAAGTACTTACGTGTGGGGAGGAGATGAGGGCACGCCCTTCTCAATCTCAGTCATGGACGCGTCTCCTCCAGACTTCTCAGCATCCTCACTATGGGCAAGAAGAAACAAAGTTAGAATAAACTATAACTTAACAAAAGTTTATAACAAATAAACAAGTTACTTACCCCATCTCCAACTCAGCAAAAGATGGACCCTCCTTAGCCTCAGACCGCGGCTTCTTGGATGACCCCTCGCCATCACCACTAGACGCCCTCTTGCGCCTCAACTGGAGACCCTCCTCCATTTCTTCGTCAGACTCTCCCAAGTCGACGTACGCTATGTTCACAGAATTGGGAGGAGGCTGCGCAACATCGGGTCCCTGCTGCACAGGAGGAACCACCTCATGTAATGGCACGACTACCGCCGCGGCAGGGGAACCCTCAGGCTCTGGAACAATCAGGTCCACGACGCGTCCCGCTGTGGCCTGCAAAATGGGCGTCTCACCCTCTCTCAGGGGACGCACTCCAATGGTCACCGATTTGGGCATCTCGAAATTGACAACGCCAAACAGATCCATCTCTGCGCAAAAACAATAGAAAGGAAAAAATGTTACANGGAGGAACCACCTCATGTAATGGCACGACTACCGCCGCGGCAGGGGAACCCTCAGGCTCTGGAACAATCAGGTCCACGACGCGTCCCGCTGTGGCCTGCAAAATGGGCGTCTCACCCTCTCTCAGGGGACGCACTCCAATGGTCACCGATTTGGGCATCTCGAAATTGACAACGCCAAACAGATCCATCTCTGCGCAAAAACAATAGAAAGGAAAAAATGTTACATAAAGTATGGAAAATGAAGAAGGCTTACGCTACTAGCGACAGAAAGAAGGAAGGATGAGCACCCACCCGTTCCATCCACATCCACAAATGTGGGAACCTCCGTCGCGGGCTCGAAGTAGTTGCGACTGATGCCCATATGCACCAGGAACTCTTCCGGATATGGTCTGATGTGGAGGCGGTTAGCATTAATGACAGCCGCATGGTCCGGGTCGTACCACGTGTCGAGGGGGCGCTCATCCTTTGGCAACGAAAGGCGGGTGTGGAACGGGAAATCAGAGGGTAAGATGGCGGCGTCAATCCAAAAGAATTTCTCTCTCCAGTCCCTAAGTTTATCTACCTTCTTCACATAGCACTGCAACTCACCTATGCGCTTAGAGAAGGTAACCCACCCATTTAACCACGACGCGCGATAGAACGCGCGAAATAAGTGGAGGGTGGGGGGAATCGCCAACAAGCGACAGTTCACCTCAAAATTGGAAATCTTCCCAGCACCTATGCAGTGTAACTGGGAGATATGGAGCTCGTAGTAATTGAGTATCTCACTCAAGAGCACGGTTATGGGTACGCGCTAGTTCGCCCACTCGAAGAAGCGCGTATACACCCCTACCTTCCCTTCGGGGAAGTCCGCAATGGTGTCGTTAGGAACTGGCACCTCTGGGTGCAGGTCCAAAGGAATGAAATAATCCGAGGTGAACTGCGTCAGTTCATCCTCGGTTAAGTTGGAGGTGCAATCACTCAGTTAAAAACCATGTTCGTGTTTAAGAAAGGGCGCACGCGCTAATTACCTAGCGTATAAAAGTAGGGTTGCAAAGGAGGCTTAGAAGCTTTGAAAATGGAGATAAAAACGCTTTTACTGTGATAATCACAGTAAAAGTGGAGAGGGGGTTATATAGTTTTCTCACCCACCACAGATAACTGACACGTGGATCCCACTAACTCGAATCGTGTGGCTGAGAATTGTAACGGTACAGGACACGTGGATAGCCTCTCCACTTCCCGAGGTACTCGAATTGCACTTTTTTGGACTAGGTGCATTACACGCGTATTTTGGCGGTTTAATTTTGAATTCTTCCCGCGCACGCGTTGGGAATAATTTTGACACGGTTTAAGTCTAGCATCCGCAGGTCTTGCCCTGCGCACACTAGACTGGGGGGACATGATGACGTATAGTCTCCACTCGGGTCACGGACCCGATTAGTAAACAATACTAACACTTAAGCCCACCACGAGCGGGCCGTTATAACAATAACTGGACTACCAGTTAGAAGGTTTGGGCCCACAAGGCCCAAGCCCAAAGTTATTAATGGATTAGATACGAGATATCTCCTAAATAAAGGAGATATACACCAAATATCTGATATCGGCCAATAGGCCGAAGAGTGAGGAGCACGAAACCTTATCAGTTACGTGTATATAAATAGGGCATCATAGCTCTCGTCTAAGGTACGATTTACAAACCCTAAACTCTTCACAACCCTAAATTCGATTACTTACTCTCACGCCGGAGGATAATCGGGGGAGACAATCCCTCGATAAGCATAACGGTGTTTGTTGCTTTCATAGTGCGCAGGTCCCCAAGCATTATCATCTAATTGATACGAGAACAGGAACCCAAACAAGGAACGCTCAACTTTTGTATCAACAAGAGGCCTTTAGAATTTCGTATAAAAAATATTTTCAGTTTACTATGATTGTTAATTGTTCGAACTTTCAAAATTAGTCTTAAATCACATGTAATTTATTATGCAAGTTTCAGCAATTAAAAAAGAAAAAATAGTGGAAAAAGCGTAAAAAGAATTTGTCGGAAGTGTCCATCTATAAAACGATACTCAAATGTTGGTCATGAGTCGTGACATGTAATTATATTTGCTTAACGATTAACGGTTTTTTGAGATATTTAACTTTTAAGAGAAAGGGTGGGAATGGTTTTTTTTTTTTTTTTTTTTTTTTTTTTTTTTTTGAGATAAACTAGATGAATTAAGATTGATTTTTTTCGATATGCAACTCTACGGATTATTAACTCATTAAAAGAAGTTATGAAATTTCTATTTAGCAGAAATATATATGCAAAATGCCTCTAAAAAATTAATAAAAAAATATATATTTTGTTGCCATTCTTTTCGTTTTCATCCTTTGAGTGAAAAATTCTAAAACATAAACTTTGGTGACAAAAACTGAAGGGGGTGCATAAAAATTAGGGCGCCAAATTACAAGATCCATTGAATCGGTCAAAAGGGTTTCATTTACAGTTACAATTGAATCAAACCCTTTATTAATTTCATCTTCTTTGATCAATTTCAACATAAAGGTATGTTATTATTTTCATTTTAATAAAAATGCCACATTTTGATATAAAGTATAAATCTTGATGAATAAATGTTACTAATTGTGTTGAAATTTGGTGTTGGATTTATTCAGGATATTGTATGTAACTTAATTGATTATATTAACAGGTTATAATTATGATGGTATCAATGTAATTAGTTTCATAAGGCTTAAACCCTTGAGAGAATAATATTATATGTGGCTAGCTAGTGTCGGCGTTGTATCGTGCAGTTCCGGATAGAGACTTTAGGCTATTAAGTTTGTTTCTATGTGATTGGTTGCTTTGTAGACGGTGCAGTAATGTCGAAGCTGGATTATTGTGATTGAGATTTTCTTTTGCTTTGCGAAAATTGGGTTATTTATATGAGGTTGTTGCGTTGATAACGTTTGATTAGTAGGACGTCCTGCCTACTGTTAGAATAGCTTAATCGAATAGTAAGCCTGTGCTTATTTTATGACAATTATCCGATCTAATAAAGGTTGCAACGGCTACATTTAAGGTGTTGAACTATAGTGATTATTGGTGTATTGGTTATGAGTATGGTCAATGTTGGTTGGATATGTTTAGTAGGAAGTTTGTAAAACTGATTGAACCTTGAAGACGGCGAATTGTAAGGAGTTGGATGACCAACCACACAATTAGGTTTGGCCAGTGTTTAAGATGTACAAACATGTGAAACTGGATGATACTGGATTAAGTAGGTTTCACGCACCATTTATTTTTAATAAGTTTGTAAGAGTATAAGGTCTTCTTTTTTTTTCTTCTAAATTTCAAGAATACTTAATTACGTTTCTTGTCAGGGCCATAATATTGTTGTATACTTTAGAGGAACTAATCGGATCCTGAGTAATATTTGCCTCTAAAACTAATAATTGAATGTTTGAAAGTTATCTGCATCATACAAATTTTTTCATCACTTTGATTTGCCTGCTTCTTTTCTTTTATACTAGATTCTCTGCTCTCGATCTTTTAACGCAAATATGCTCAGCTGTATAACAAAGTTTTTACAGGGATTGTGGTTCTGGACATTGTTTCCATCTTATATCAGGTCAATAAGTGTTTTGCCTTGATGTTTATTTGTGATGCAGGCTCACAAGTAAATGACGAGACCAAAGATAAAGCAAGTTCCAAACAAAACTTGTACTCCAAGTGACCCTGATATTGAGGAGTGTGTACGAGATGGTTGGGTTTTTGTCAAGAAGCAAAAAGTAACCATCTTGATCCCACCTTTACCCAACACTGAACAACCTATAGCCGCCAAAAAGGTCGATCATATTAAAGGCCCACAACCGGGTGTCAATCATATTACAGCTCTACATCTGGATCCATCTCTTACTATAGAGAAAACCATGCCATTGCCCACCACAAAACCCATCACAGCATATTCTAACCCACCAAAGGTGAACCACAGGACCACATCAGCAAACTGGCATAGTAATGAACCTAGTCGTCTCAAAACACTTGCAATTTGTGGTGCCCCAAAAACAAGTAGACATTGTGGAAATTCGTTAAATGGCCATATGTTGGCGAATCCAAAGATGAGGGCTTTAAATCTTGAAAGAAAGCTTAAGAGGGCAGGTGGGCTGGACAGTTGGCTGGTGTCTCTTGGACTTGGTCAATTTGTAAAGATTTTTAGGTCTAAACGTGTTAACAAGATGCAATTGGCGAATTTGACCATGCAGAAGCTGAAAGATATGGGTGCAGATGCAGTCGGGCCTAGAAGAAAGCTGATGCATGCTATTGACTGCCTATGGTAAACCTAAATGTTCAGAACCATGACTACGTGACAAGAATAGAGGTATCGATAAGAGCACATATTGTGTTACCTATAGTCTCATATTGACTGCCTATGGTTTATTATAATGTGAAAAGCCATACATACATGACAAGATAGCGGTATCGATAAGAACACATATTGTTACCTATAGTGTCATATGACCTATACCTAACCTTGATGTCTGTAGTATTAACTTCAATCTTAACAAACTCTTTTATGTACCATATATTTCATACATCTCATTCTTCTCGTATTTTGCCCTTCAGTCCAGTTGACTGGTCTCTAGCTGCTTTCTTACATTGTTACTGAAATAACTAACACATTTGGATGATGTTCTGCTTTTCATAAGTTGGTTACACTATCAGCTGTATTAACCTCTACCCATAATTTTTCGACCAGGATTGGTCATGTTTACTCTTGTCAAGCATATCTGCATTGATTTGGATTGGCACTAAATACCTATTTTCATTGATTTGGTTCACTAGATCTTTCTCTTATTAATTTGGTGAGGTAGAGTTTGATTGAACCTAAAAAGATGGTCATGTTATTGTAGACATTTCACAGGTAGACCAGTACGTGCACTTTTTGTATGATCATGTTAAGTTGGATAACTGTGGAAGAAGTGTCTGATACTTATTTTCCAACAAGAGTTGCACTCGTCTTTATTCATAACCTCTGGCTCAGTGTAACGTCCCTTTCCTATCACCAAAATTTGGCCATAAACTTGCCTAGTTATCACTGGAAAATAGTAGTTATTCATCTTGGACAAAAATATCTCTCTGTAGCGTATTAGTTTAAATCAGAACATTTGATCTACAATCAAATTGGAATGGGTCTACGTGTGCGCAAGACCTTGAATATGATGTGCACAAAATATAAAAAACAGCTCTTTTAGGTTGGTTGTCCTCTCTTGATTAAAGTGCATCTTCTTTTACAAGAGTTTGATTATGAGGTATGGCATGTCCACATTCTATGTTTAACATTTGTGCCAATGATCTTATTTGAGTAAATTATTCATCATTTGTGCCAATGATCTTATTTGAGTAAATTATTCATCATGATTTTCCCTCATGCCAAAAGCACGCATTAAACATTCTAGTGACACGTCCTGGATCATTGTAACATTGAGGGATATCTTATTAAACAATAATACGATTAGTATGAACCAACTTAGTGGATATTAGCCATAAGTGAATGATGACACTCTGACATTTTTCCCTCCCTAAGCTGTGTAGAATCATTAAGCACCAATTATGGCATAAACTTTGATCACTGAATATAATTATTAACTAAGAAAGGCATCGAAGACCTCATCAGCTTTTGGGATAAAAAAATTTAAGAGAAAAGAAAATAATAAAGCATTGGTTATGGAGGTGCCAAAATCTTGGTCAGCAATAAGGCCAGCAAAAAAGTTGGAAGAATCAAGAATGCCTTAACAATATCCATTCATGAAAAAAAACAAATCTATGTAGTAAATGAACATCAATATGGTGGAGCACTATGGGTGAACACTCATATGTCATTCTTTGCCTGCACTACTTTTGCTTAATTATTAAGAGCATCTGTCAAGATTTATATCATTTGTGTGTTTTCAATCTTTTTCAGGTATGAAAGATGTATGCATTGCTTCAAGAGGTAATGCATTTCCAACTCACCACACCCGTCATCCAAATCTAATTCCATGTCCTTTTTGTTTCCATATCTTTTTAGTTGAGGTGCTGTTACATAATTTCTTAATGACATTACATAACCGTGTATGCTGATGTCTTCAGTTATAAAATAACTATTAGAGTAAATCTAAGAAACTAATATTTATATAGTCATCTATAGGTGACCTCTCGTCTTATGGTCCAAGTGTATGTATAGTGTATTGTTTCATAAGTATTTTCTACTTGCGGGAAACTTTAAAGTTAGGAAATCAAATCATACGAGAGATTTTAAGGAGCACTAAAATTGAGTGGTGCCAAAAGTAGATGTCTTCTTATATATATGAAGTAGTTAAGGTTTCTGTATCTCAATGACAAAGGGCGGATATGGGTTATATGATCAGTTTTGTATGTTTATGTTGCTTCTTGCAAAGTCCTCTTTAATCAAAACCGCCCAAGCTTTGCGCCAGAAGACTGGCTCAAGTTAATGACATTGTGTATTGAAGCCCATATCTCCTTGTATATATTTCATTTCAGTAAATTATTTAATCATGTTAGGAATTTCCAAGTTGAGTGATATAATAATTTGGAAAGAGCTAGAAGTGTGGGTGGGGAGTGGAGGGTGATGCCTTGTCCTTTTATGACTCGGATGAGGAAAGCAAAAAGATGGTGAACTTTTAAAAAAATTATTGTATGTATTTAAATGAACTTTATCTTAATAATGAAGACTTAAATTAGGTAAATGGCTTTTGTTAGACTCACTGTAACAAAGGGGTCAGCCAACGTGTCCCCTGTCTTCTATTAAAACACAACCCTCTAACAACGCGGCTTCCCCCTTTTTGTGCACAAGTTGGCCGTGTAGACGACCAAGTTCTTTTTCTTTGCTTTTGTATGTGTGTGAGTATATTGTGTCATATATTTTTATGAAAAACTGATATGGTGTTGAGCCGGCAGCGATTATTAGCCTCAGTTTAAGTTGCAATTAATTGAGGTCGATGTCAAGTATAATATTGTGTGTCCATGTTCAGTCCTCTAGACACAATGGCAGGCCCAAAACTTGTAAATTTTGGCGAGGATGTACTACAAATATATCTTTTCATCTTTAAAGTATAATAAATTTATGCAAGACTTTTTCACTACTTGCATTTTACTTTATGTTGGTTGTATTGCCGTTTTTTGGCCACATGTTCGAGATCTTGAAGAGTCAAGAAAAGAAGAGGTGATATATTTGTAACTTTATGAGCAAAAGCATATTCTAAACAAAAAGTATGATTTGTTTTTACCAACTTGTATCATATGCTTGATACTTTGATAGTATTTTGTACTAATGACAACAACCAACATTATTAGATAAAGGGAAATTGATGTGTACCTGTAAGGTCTTAGTCACACACTCGCACTATACTGCCAAAGGACCATACTAGAGACTTATTATTGAAATCTTATGAATCTTTTCAATGTTGCCATCATATGTTGCTAAAGGAATATGATGAATAAGTCCATTATATGATTTTATTTGCTTTCCACTTCATCTTTAAAAAATCTCAGTCCTTATCGAACCTATTCACACATTGATATAGGTATATGTACGCATACATGCGCCTTTTTTCAGCACATGGTTCATGTATCCAAATATGGGTTAAATACAGTTGCACCAGCATAAAGACATACTATAATACGGTCGTTTTCGTTATGATATTTAGAGAAAACGCTATTATAATGGTATCTTAACTCGTTGTTTTCCTAAAAATACTTACTAAATCGACTTAATATTCGTTGTACAATAAAACCTTGTATTTATTTGTTAAGTGTAATGAGGTAGTCAACTAATACTTGTTATCTTCCTAGTATATGCAATTTTGTAATAGTTTAAGCTTTTGTTAGGAACTTGATTACGATGTTTTAGAGACCATACATGATTGGTCTTTGACCTAGTTTATAACTTGCCGCCCTTTATTATATGGAAACCATATGAACAAAATACAAAAGAATTAAAATAATAGCTAAATTAGGAAATTCAAATTGACCAAGCTCATTTTATATTGAAACCTTTGCCATTTTGAAACATATGGAGTGAATTTTTGACATGCATGTGGAATAACTTAACAAGATTATAAGACCACTCTCGATGGCCTAGTCGGTTTACAAACCGACGAGCATCGATTTTGTGACACCGAAGGCACCACCTCGTCGGTGGTGTGTCGGTTTAGTCTTCTTTGGTGTGGCAACGAGGAAAGGGGTGAGAGAGTGGGGCCCGTTTGTGTGTTTCGTGTGTGTGTTTTGTATATAAGTGACACAGAAAGAGACACATAGCCGTTGGAAGGGTGCATCAGTTTAGGAAGTGTTGATATGGAGATGAGGTGACTAAACTAACACAAAAAGAGACGCGTCAATGTTGGGAATGGTATAAGAGCATTTGTAATAGCATGTGTGTTTGGGGTCAACTTTAGCATACCGAGCATTCCTTCTCTTTATCTATAAAACATTCATAAATTTTATGTCTATTCTATAAATAATCAGCTATCAATAGAAAAAGAAATCACATTCGTTGAAAACAAGTTGACAGACCGTAATAAACAATAGTCGAGCAACAATAGCACATTGCACGTTAGCCAAATCCTCAAGTCTGCCTAGTAGTAATACCGATTTGTCTCGAAACAAACTATGAACAGTAATGATTTTTCTATCTAGGGCTGAGCATCGGGCCGGATCCTGACCCAACCCGACCCGTCCCGACTAATCCCGATCCCGAAAGTAACCTAAATTGTAAACCGAATACCGACCCGTAAGTAGTCGGTTTTTTGGCCCGTCCCGTCCGACTCGTCCCGAAAGTAGTCGGTTTTTGCTTGTATTTTGTCAGTTTTTGGCCCGTCCCGACCCGTCCCGAATTCCGAAAATGCTAAAAATCCATCCCGACTTTCGACCCGAGAAACTATTATTCGGTTTCGGGACTATCGGTTTATACCGGGATCTGGTCGGTTGTCAGGACTCGGGCGATTTTGCTCACCCCTATTTCTATCTACTTTGTATTCTTATTAATCTTCTTACTCATAGGATACTGACAACCGACAGAAATAACGATTTTGATAAAAGGAGATAGTAATGTTATACGTATTTTGGTATGAGTAGTAAGATAAGTACGTAAAAATGTGAAATAGAAAGATATAACAAAACTTATGACATTTTTTACTCACCTTAACTTTCTTTAATGAGTACGGAGTAGTATGCATCCTATCAACAAGTGGACCCACTTAAAGAACACATCACCCGACAAAACATTAGATACTCCAAAACACACCAACTGACATATATCACTACTCCTTACATACATAAGCTAAGTACAACCATTTCTAACCAAATCCTTCTTCAAGTCCTATAATTACTCCATCGTACCACCACCATAACCACCATAAACCACCATATCAATATATGGCTCAACCATTAAATCTAAAACCAAACACAATATATTATAAACCTTCTTCATGCACACTCATAATCTTCATCTTCACTCTTTGCATTATCACCATCTACACTTTCCACCACCATGAACCACCACCGTCCCAAACCACCGTGAACAACCACCAGCCACCCTTCATTTCCACCTTCTTGAACTCAGCCTCCAACTACACCATCTCTAACTACCTCCGCCACCTCACCCTCCACCCCCACCTCGCCGGCACACCACCCTCTTCCTCCGCCGTTGCTTACGTGTCATCCATGTTTAAATCTTTTAAGTTGCAAACCCATGTAGCCAACTATACTGTCATGTTGTCGTACCATGTGAACTCATCACTCACGGCGCATTTTAGCAACGAAAGTTCGGTTTCGCTAACGTTAACCGAACATGTGGCAGATGTGGACAATGAGGTTGTGAAGGGGTACCATGCATACTCGCCGTCTGGGACGGCGTACGGTAAGGCGGTGTACGTTAGCCACGGGAGGGAGGAGGACTATCGTGCGCTGGAGGAGGGTGGTGTGGATGTGAGAGGGTGTATTGGTGTGGTGAAAAGAGGTGGTGGGGTGTCGAGATATGCGGCGGTGGTGAAGGCGGCGGAGAAAGGGGTGGTGGCGGTGGTGATGTTTACTGGTGGGACTGGTGGTGGAGTGGAGAGAGGGACGGTGGTTGATGGTGTTGGTGATGTGTTGACACCAGGGTGGGCTGCTGATGGTGGTGAGAGGTTGAGTGTGGAGGATAGTGAGGTTTTGAAGAGGTTTCCGAGTGTTCCGTCGTTGCCGATATCTGAGGAAACTGCGGAAATGATATTGGGGTCACTTGATAGGAGAGTTGGTCCTGGACCAACTTTTTTGAATTTTACGTATCAGGTTAGTTAATTTGTTACGTTGTATATTGTGTTTTGATCATTGTATGTGGGACTCAGATTTTTTCGAATTGCTTAAATTGTTTTGCTTATGCTTGTGCTCAAAAGTGGAAATGGATAAGCAGCTTAAAAATAAGCACTTCCTTAAATATTGTTAAGATTTGAATTTGATACGAGCAAATGAAGGTCAAACTTAAAAATACGAAAAAAGTATTCTTAAAAAAAGCGGTATTCCTTCTTATCGAGATTGGCCAAATACTCCAAACTGTTTATCTGCTATGCAATAAGAAGATAAGCATAAAAAGTAAGCAATTCCAAACACCCTCGATGTATGTATGTTATTCTACCGAAGCTTACTAATTTGGGGATGGAGGGTAGTTCTGACTTTTTCCAAGTTAGGATTAGTGATTATAGTTTGTAATGGTTTGATGATTGATGTTATTAGGGGGAGAATAAGATGGCAACGATTCAAAATGTGTTTGGTGTTATAAAGGGGTCGGAAGAGCCTGACCGGTTTGTGGTACTTGGTAACCATAGGGATGCGTGGACTTATGGAGCAGTTGACCCGAATAGTGGAACTGCTGCTCTTATCGACATTGCACGTAGATATTCTTTAATGATGCGATTGGGGTGGATTCCTCAAAGGACGATTGTGTTATGCAGTTGGGATGCTGAAGAGTTTGGGATGGTAGGTAATATTCTATCTTAACTGATAACTGAAACATAACATTAGTGTGTGGTAGAGTGCTCGATGGTTATACGGGATCATCTTTAATAATTATATGGTTTATTTGATGGATTTAGATCGGTTCTACTGAATGGGTTGAGCAAAATCTTATAAATCTGGGGTCCAAGGCAGTGGCATATATCAATGTCGATTGTGCAGTTCAAGGGCCAGGTTTTTCCGCTGCCACGACACCTCAGCTTGATGATATTCTAATCGAGGTTACTAAGAAGGTATAAGAAAGTTTAAAAGTGTATTTATGATATATAGACTGTGTCTATTTGTTTATGTGTCAAGTCAAGCCATTGAGTTCATTTCGAGATAAAGGGAGTAGTTATTTGATACAGAACTTTTATTTTAAAATACTAGGTTCAAGACCCTGACGTCTCGGATTCGACGCTTTTCGAGAAGTGGAGAACAACTACTGAAGAAGGCCCATTGGTATGTTTAATGCTACATTTTCTATGATAATCGATGGACCAGATGCCGTTCATGAAAAGAAATTTTACTCGTGATAGTTACCTCCTTACTTGTGCTTCCATGTTAGTATACGGAGTCAAATGAAAAGTTTGACTAGCATAACGAGATTTTTATTTCCGAAATTGTAGATTCAGAGACTTAGTGACGTATTTTCTGACTTTGCTCCATTTTTGCATCATGCTGGGGTTCCATCTGTTGATCTTTACTATGGCAATGGTATGCTTTTATAGTTCTATGCCATTTTCCAAAATGTCTCTACTTGAAAGTGTTGCCTGTTATTTGACCATCTAAAGTACACGTAAACATTGGTATGTTATATATCACGCTTTGCTAATCATGTTTTGTAAATCCTATACTTATTTCTAGCATTCCCGGTTTACCACACTGCTTTTGATTCCTATGACTGGATGGTAAAGCATGCAGATCCGTTTTTCCACCGTCATGTGGCTGGTTAGCTTCTTCCCATCGAACAATGCACTATTATAATTTATAATCCTAATTTTATTGTCATGTAGTAACTAAATTAGTGTTGTTTTTCTCATCTGTAACCTTAGTTGCTGGTGTTTGGGGACTGCTTGGGGTCCACTTAGCCGATGATCCTATACTACCTTTCAACTATCTTTCATATGCAGCTCAATTGCAGGTATGCCTATTCTTTCTTTCTTCTATACATCTCATCAAACTACATGTTTTCATTATTTTGTTAATTTTGCAGAACTACACAGATTCATTGTGCAAATTGTTGGAAGAGGATGTCTCTTTGCATCCTCTAACATCCGCCATCCAAGAACTTATGGATGCAGCTACACAAGTCGAAGATGAAATTAAGGTTCGCCTTGCAGCTTCTTTTTAATTTGTCTAGACCATATTTATCAAACGGGTTCTTGGGCACTCTTTGACTGCCTTCCCAACATATTTAATGAGTTGATTATAATTCGTTTTGCAGACTATAAAGGAGGAAGAAACAGAAGGTCATGTTTCAGTTTTAAAGAGACGCATGTTAAATGATCGCTTGATGTTCGCTGAAAGAGGCTTCTTGGATACAGATGGGATTCAAGGAAGGCAGTGGTTCAAGCATCTCGTAACCTCTATTTCTCTCTCTATGTCTACATACATACAAACATACATTTACAAAGGCTTATGCTAGTTATGCTGTTTAGGTATATGGACCCGCAACCGAGAGTAAACTGGGGTTCTTTCCGGGAGTTGCAGATGCTATTTATCAGTCAAAGAGGCAGGCAGTGATCCAACACGAAATATGGAGGGTTGCTAGAGCCATCCAAAGGTCTGCAAGTGCTTTGAAAGGTCAACTAACCTGATGTAGTATGTTTTGTCTGATCTGATGGCGGTAGTGGGCTAGTGGTTGTATATAGATGTTTCTAACATGAATTAGGTGTTCTTGGTGCTTTTTCTCCTCCCATACCATACATGATGTATGGGGAATGTTAAGTTATCACGCTCTTTTTGTGAGAAATCGATTGTGACAAAGAAGTACCCGGCTTCCAAAAGATATAATTACAACCCGAGTTGCATTTTACCATTGTATGTCCTCATATTTGGTTAATTGTGAAGTTGACCTTATTTATAATAGATAGAATGACCCGCAGTTTATATTTTTGTAGACACAAATATAGCATCTTGTTGTTTGGTGCTAGATTATTACCGGCATTATATATCTGTTGTTTCATTTCGACTTATAACTTGCTTTCATGAACATTGACATTTGCCAATGCTATTTGGCACACGCTGGTTTTCGTTTTCTTACAATACATGTTTCACGTGTGATGCCTGAAATGGTTCTCTTGCTGTGGGATATCTCCTCAACAGATATAATGATGCATAAATAACTTAACTTTTAACATAACTTAGCTCTGCATCTTTGTCCGTACAATAGTTGTCTATTTTAAAAAATGTACCGATATGGTACGTGTACTATTTTTCGTACCAATATAGGAGGTCTACTTCCAGTTTCTTGCTAATATGGTACGTGAGTAACTTTTTCACCTGCAAAACCTGCAAAACATGTTAAAAGGTGATTTTTGAGCAAAAATGGTCCCTTGTGATTTATTTATTTTGCAAAATTGGTCCTTTGTGATTTTTTCAAAAATGGTCCCTTGTGATTAAGTATATTAGCACGAATTTTTTCAAAACAACTTTTTGACTTGCAAAATTTTCATCCATATATTTATATGTTTTCTTCCGTTTTCATTCGTTTTTATCCGTTTTCATCCGTTTTCATCCGTTTTTTTCATTCGTTTTCATCCATGCATTTTTTCCCGAAAAAAAAAAAACAATTCAATTATTTTTAGAAAAAAATGTAAAAATAAATCTAAAAAGATTAAAAAAAAAATCTATATATTTTTTTTTTAGTCGATGATAGTATTTTTTTTTGTGGAAAAACTTGTTTCCGAAAATACATTCATAGAAAAAGATTTTTTTAGAAAAAATTAGTGAAAAACTGCGCATTTGCGAGAGTTTTTATATCATTTCGTTCATTTTATTAGCATTTTGACGAAAAAGAAATTGCTGCGAAAATTTTTTTTTAGAAAAAAAAATTCTAAGAAAAAAAAAGAATTTAAAAAAGAAAAACAAGTTTCGAAAAAAATTATAAATTACTAAATTTGTGGGAAAAACTTTTTGCCAAAAAAAATAATCAAAATTTTTTTAGAAAAAAAATCCAAATAAAAATTTCTAAAAAAAATTCTAAAAAAATCAAAAAAAAAAAGAAAAAAAGGAAAAAAGAAAATCGTTGAAAAAATTTCCACGAGTTTTTTTTTATTTTTAAGTTTTGATTTTTTTGTTGTTTTAAGTCTTTTTAGAATTTATCTTTTTAGAATGGACCATTTTTGAAAAAATCGCAAAGGACCAATTTTGCAAAAGAAACAAATCACAAGGGGCCATTTTTGGAAAAAAAATCAGAAAGGGCCTATTTTGCAAAAGAAACAAATTACAAGAGACCATTTTTGAAAAAATCGCAAAGGACCTATTTTGCAAAAGATACAAATCACAAGGGACCATTTTTGTCCAAAAAAATCAATAAAATAAAACTTGCACCCCATTTTACAGGTTGCCAACCGGTAGCCGGTCAAAAAGTGGCCATATTAACACGAAACTGGAAGTAGACCTCCTATATTGGTACGAAAAATAGTACACGTACCATATCGGTACATTTTTGAAAGTATACAGCTATTGTACGGACAAAACCCAATTGTTTTGAAGCATAAAACCGACCAACAAATAGTTGCTCCCAAGGACAGGTTGATGTCCGTTTAGATCAGTAAAGCCTGGTCAGAGCATCATGTTATCACACTTTGCCAACAGGCCAGAAGTGTACTACTTAGATTGATATAAAGCAAACACATTCAAAACAGAAGTTGCACTTTATTAGGGATCTAAGATATAAAACAGATTCCATATCCTTATGCTCGGAACGAACAATTTGTTGCTTCTTGCAACGCCAGGAGAGCCGAATCTTATCAATAGCAGTGGAATATGATAACACACTAAACTGTAACAGTATAAGGTCCTATAGAATAGATATAAACTGAGCAGTACAATTGTATCTTTTTACAAGAGCGCCCCAAAATTTTATATAGTCAAGTTTCCAACAATTTTACACATCCCTCTTCCATTATAGGCACCCAGAGTAGCTTGTACACTCACTCAACAAAATCTTCTTCCTATGTACTGCTAAATTACACAGGGAATGAGACTGGTGGAGAAGATGAGCTACACCACACTCAACAGCAAAGAAGCACGATACATTTCCCGACCTGAGTCCAAAAAGAATGGCACCAAGCAACAAAACAACAATGGAAGAATTAACATTAAATGTTCATTGGAGAAACAAAAGCCATTGTCTCCTTCCAAATATGTCTTTCAATTCTCCATATTTTCAATTGCTTTATATTGCAGATAATTCACAGTGCTCATCTAATTGTATATTTTCACTGGCTTCTCAAAAGTGTGACGGTTCTGCACAACATAGAAAATACATTAGTGGGCCCCTTACCATTGCCGAGACTAAACACATCCAAGAAACAGGATAAAATGAATTTAACCAAAATAGCAAGACAAAAATCAAACACCATTCCATTAAAAATACGAGTAATATGTTGTATACTGCTAACAATCTTTTTTGCACAAGACAGATACACCCAATTTGAGGAGAAAAAACTGACCTGGTTGGCTGTAAAGGCCCTTTTAGGGGTAGTGTCTGAGTGTTCCAACCCAAGGTACTGCTCCCAAGCACCATAAACCTCTCTTTTCTACAAACCAGATTCAAAATAGTGAAATACATGTCATTAAGTAATTGATGTGGTACTCTTGATAAACAAGCATCAGTGATAAAATATTTAGCTAAGAACCTGAAAACGGCTAGATACAACATCTGTGTCTTCTAAATACTCTGGCCGCCCCAAAGATAAAAAGGCGAACTTCCACTGACAAACACGAGGGAAAAGGCAGGTGCAAGTCAGATGTCATTATCGACTTTGTGGTCATGATATAAGAGAAGTGATTTAAAAGAATGTGACAAACGGTATGCTCAACTAAGTATCAGGCATTACAAATATATATGAGAAAAGAAGTACCTTTGCAAATTCCTCATCAGGAACCCCCAATTTCTTCTGAATGCGGCCTTTTACTTCCGCTAAAGTTTCATCTTCGTGAATTATCAGAAAGAAAGGCTCCCCAAAATTTTGCACTTGCTGTAAACGAAAAAAGGAGCCATAAATTTACACTTACATGCAAAAAAGAGAAGAAACTAGAATGGAGAGCTACACATGATGTACCATCTGGTTCTGTGCAGCCTCTTTAGTGAAATGATAAACATGAATTAAGCGATCCTGGGGTCCAAGGTTCTTCTCTTCTTCTGGAATCTAAGATAGGAAAATTAACATAAATAATAACCACATCAATAGTTTTCCAAATTCATTTACTTATTACCAACCACTTGAAAACTAACAATTTCATATGAAGGAAACGAAACAAACATGTGATACATGTCAGAAGATAGATCTGCTCAGTAAGCTTGTATAGGTTTTGAAAGATGTTCAATGAAAATTTTCTTATGTGGTTGTTTCAGAACTTGAGCACCTGGCACATTCAAAAGAATGACCAAAAAAAGCCGAAGCAAACTTACTTCTTCAGCACGTAATGTCCAGTATTGATCATTTATATTCTCAATCTTCTCAGTCAATGGAAAGATCTGCAATGGAAAGAAAATCAAGCTGGTCAGCATTCAAGTTACATCAAATTAATGTAATAATCGTAATTGAGCATTTTAAGCATTCTGATGGAAATTGAAAAAACTAAAATCACAGCGGCTAAAGTTAACCCACTAGGATACCTTGTAAATCTTGTGATAGAATACTTCAAGCAGTCTGAGTTCAGCATCGGGATGTGATAATTCAACCTGTTTAAACATGCATTTTGAAAGATGATGAATGATAACACAGTAATACATATGAAACTAAACAGCAATATATATTTAGATAATCAAAATGCCAGTTTGGTGCAATTAATAGAGTATACCTTCCCCTTTATTTCCTCGAGAACGTCACCAACAGTGCTCTGTTTGGCCAACCTAATATTGTGAATTACAGGCTGCAGCACAACATAATTCAGCACCCAATCAACATACCCACAGTTTGACAAAACAAACACAGTTCCAACTTTTCTTTAAACACAGCAAAGCAATCATCAGATATTCCTAAAATACCTCATCCTTGGTAGCATGATGAAAAGCAACCTTCAGTGTTTTCAGACCTTGCAACTCTGGGAGAGGAATGTCTAAGACTTCGTAATACAGAATATCAGAAACCTGTACCCAAACAAATAACAAGAGAGTGAGCCCTATATGTTCCATCAATACCAAACATGCTAGGAGAAATATATGACCAAATGCAGTAAATAATTTAACAAAGCTAATCTTACACAAACCTGATTGTAGTGAACCAACATGTCTAGAAGATGTTCCGCAACTCTATACTTGATGGGGTGGGGTTTGGGCTGTTGAGAATAGCAGTTGTGAGGAGTAAGCCTGATTTTTGATGGATCATCCAAGTTAAGTTTGTGAGCAACTCTCTCAACCACGTCATCATATGTATGCAATTTTGACCTGTCAATTAATTTAGCAAATATTAGTCGCCGTAACAGTGCCATATTCATATAACAGTAATCTACAAGGTTTATAAGTAAGAAAGTTGAACTCACAACTCAAGACAGAAATCATCCTCCTTTGGTCTATCCAGCGATCGAAAATGAACCATCTGCAAAGAGCAAATTGATTAGGCATGAGAAGAGTAGGTAGGCTTACCCATGACCATTATACATTCAAATGCAACATACAAAAATCGACATAGTAAACTTTTACACGAGAAACTTCAATTTTGAAACTGCCAGGACTAAAAATTAGTGTAACATACCTGACGATTTTTCACATACTCCAGAAATGAAGGAACATCAGGATATCGGTATTTTTCCTCAGATTGAACACGAGGGAGTTTCTGAAAGCAAATAATGTCTCCATCTTCGATCTAAAAGAAGAAAAAAGAAAGTTATCCATACATACACGCAACTTCAAATATAAGATAACTTATCAAGTACTAGAAAGGTTGAGACTAGTACCTGGCTAGATCTAAACGAACTTCTCTTATCAAGACGCTCACACATGACACATGGCTCAAATTTTATTTCCTGATGGAAAAAATCGATTCATGCATATTTAGTTGATAGAATAGAGATACTGCAGACACAGAATGCAACTGTAACCAGAGCAGACAGGCAACAGCATTAGAAAACATACCTCATAGAGTTCAATTTCTTCATCTGGACTAAATCCAGCTTTCTCATTTAATTTTGTGATAATTTCACTTGGTTTACCAGAACTCTTTACAAAAAACCGACCAACATATCTGGAGATAATAATAAAAGATCTAGTTATTCAAAAACCCTGGTCAATCAGTAAAGTATAATAAAATATCTAGATGCACATATGCAGCTCTGAGTTGTGTGAACCTAAAAATACGCATCCTCATGATCATGTTATTTAAATGATTTTCATCTAACGTTTCCTCAAAGTGGAATCATATAAAAACAACTAAGAAACCCATAAAAGATCATAACAGGACATCAATTAGCATCTTTAACATACCGGAGTTCTTCCTTCTCAGGATCATAAAGCTTAAAGAAGAGGAGCAAATCTTCTTTGCTCTTGTCAGGTGGTGAAAGAGGATGCAAATCCTGAAAACGAAACATAGTTATAGAAGCGCTGCAGGATAAATCCGTGCATTAAAACCACCAAGACAATATTACCGGTCCGATCTCTATCTCCAAGAACAGTTTCAGTTCAGCATTGTGATTCTTATTAGATACTTCCCTCAAATGCCCAACCTGCAGTTATACATGGTTGTCATCAGCTACATTAACTTAAAAGACGAATACTTTTAAGACATAAATTTCAGAGAAAATCTAACTTAATGTAAAAGCAAACTGCATGCATAATCTGATCATAGGCAACATTGCAAACCCATGCATGCTCATATGCTATAGTATAGCTTAAACCATTAAACCAAATAAAATTGGCGTGTTACAATATCATAGCATTGCAATTAATGTAAATATACTTAGTAATTTATATTACTAACCACCTGATAAGTTTTAATTACATAATCATAGGTAAAACAAAATGGTTATCACATAACATCTGACTGCCAACACCTTTATATTTTCTTATCTCAATCTCTAACCCAATATCAATTTCCACATTTGACCAAAATACTACAAAATCCAGCACATAAGATATAGCATAAACATTTTACCATATACATGTCCTGAAGCATTATAAATTTTCATTTGAAGTTTTCTAGATACTAGACGGTGGTTATGCAACGAAACAACTGAAAGCAACAGCGTGTTTCACTTAATAAAATACATTAGCAAGTAAGAAGTATACCGTTTGTGTTTCCTCCTGTGCCGTTAAAGGACGATTGGGACGGTATGTGTGGTTCTGCCTCTTGGCCCATATCCAGAACCGTTGAAACTGAACAGGCACGCCAAGTTCTTTGGCAACCTCCTCCTGTCGACCATGATTTACTATAAGGATAATTTGTGATCTTCTGACACAATTTAAATATAGTACGCTAGTAGTACAACTGCATGAATTTAGATACTTTAATCAAAGGCTGCCATCAGGCCACCAAATGAACAGCCTGTAGCATCTGCTTGCCAATAGATTGGGTTGCATTAACCATTTCCTTTGCCTATTTACCCAATGCATATGATTTCAAGACACGTCCATGTATTATGTTTTCATATCTTATATTCTGAATACTTGACATGGCAGCGGAAGCTTTAGAAAACTCATTGATTATTGGGTTGACATAATTTAGGCATTTAGCATATAACTTCATTTCTGTATTTACCAGGGAGGTGATATGCACACCAAATAAAGTGATGTGCACACCAGAAAATTACATTAGTAATGCACATGCTACAACACCATATATGCACATTTATCGTGTGGACATCAAATTTTATGATGCGCATATCACTTCCCACTTTCACGACGCTAAGCTTCTAAACATGACAAAAAATCCAGTTACTTGGATAGTTTCTGGAGTAGTAGATATGAATCCTAAAGCAATAGACACACCAATCGGTGTAGACGGATTTTTGATATTACATGAATACAAGTAAGCATGTGTACCAAATAAACTAACTTATTCAAAACAATGTAACACGACTGGCAAGTTGGCAACCATAAATCAAGAATAATATCCATCAAGCATAATCCATATAGCAAACAAGTATACCTTGAATTGATTAAACGTAATTTGTTTCTGAATACGAAAGCTATGAACTTTGTCATGATCAACGAGATCAAAAAATATATCTTTCCCTATCTGTTCTAACAGGTCTGCATCGCGAGCAACCTACACAGATCAATTAAAGATGTTAGCGATACCGTTTTCTTAAAAATATTAAAGAGGGATCATTTACAAAATTGTAATGGTATATCTACAACTCATCATCTACCACCTTGATAATAGTGTAGAGATGAGCCTGTGCCTTGTATCTTTTCTTATCTTCCTTTTCTTCTTGTTCTTTCTTCAACCTTGTCTGGAGAAGAAGAATTACAAGCTAAAGCTTTGAACTTCATGTACCAAAAAGATGTCAACATAGTGCATAACAACTTAAACAAAAGGTGTGTTCACCCTAAGATGCTCTGCAATATCTTTCTCCTCAACGTCACATATTATCTTGTCCTTGTCACTCTCGCGTATATACACAAGCATGTAGGCATTTGAGTATTTTGTAAATTTAAATGGAGCGTTATTGTAGCCAGGATTTGTCTGGGGTAGCTGTTGAAACGAAAAAGACAAAAGAATAAATGACAAGTTGAAAAAGGTGAGAAACATAAGCAGTAAAGAAAGCAATGTATTACCTCTTCCTCACCACCATACTGCTCTTCTAATGCCCTCTTCATATCTTCTTTTGTAACTCTTTCATCATCAAACTTGAACCTAATAGAACCACAAATGGTGAGACCATAGAATCAGTTTAACAATATATGAAGGACAAAAACAAACCAAGTAGCACAAGTAATGTCAACATGATCAATCAATATTCACGGATGCATATACAGAATGATTATTATATATGGATATATAGTGCTCACCATTGATCTGACAAAGTTGGCCTGATAAATGCATAATAGTGTCCACCATGCACACCACCACTATGAACCAATACACTGTTAAAAAGCAACGTGTAAGGGAAGAAGCAAACACATAGAAGATCTATGTAAACACCTTTTTTCTAAGAGAAGAAGCTTTTTACATGTTTGCACACCACATATCAAAAGTAGAGGGATATATACTCTCATAGATTAATGCGAAATGTGAAACCAGCACTCTTGTAGTTAATTTTGGTACTATTCCACATTAATAAGATATTCCACCAAAAAAAACATATAGGCACATTTGATACCTGTGAAGCGTGTAAAGATTCCTGACACTCTTATCGGCATCAGGAGATAAGTATTTGCCATTCTCCCTGTCAAGGTCAAGCTCAAGAGGAAATTCATAGCGGTCATTTATCTGCATGACGTATCAGAACAGTTTCCACGAGAAGGCACTAAAAGTTATATTGGGCGCATAAAAACTAAATTTTTACACAAAATGAGATAAAGGAGTTGGAGGCCATAGAAAATATTGAATAAACTTTCTCAACACTTACCTTTACCATTGTATCCCTTGTGAAATCATATTCAAATCGCTTTAGCTGAAGTTGAAGAACAGGAGGGAAATCGATAAAAAGTACACCCTTCTTAGCATCCTGTATAGAGAAGAAAACATACAAAGTTCAGAAAAGATAGTTAATGAAACAATTTCACAAGACAAAGCCCCACAAGCAGGTTCAATTATGCACATAAGAGGTTTTTCTCCAATCCCCCCAGAAAAATATTAAAGATTGTGGATATATCTTTGGCTAGCCTGCATCCCACTGATGCTGTGGGCCAATTTTGTTCAGATTCATAAGCACAAATAGAATTAAAATGTTGCAACAAATGATGGCACAGCAAATAAAATGAATGTTACAAGCATGAACCAATATTCAACCTGTAACCCATGTTGCTCAGCATGATACTTATTGTCACCCTCAAGTCGTTCCACCTCAACGTACTTGTCAAAAGAAGCATAAACATCCCGACAACCTTTCACATCAAGTTGAAGATCTGATACAAGCATTATGATATTATTAAGACGATGGCTAATTATGTTAAAACAAACACACTCAAGTTAGACCAGAGTCCAGACAGTTAACGAAACTGCTTCACACATAATAATACCGTAATAAGACTCTTTTCTTGTCGATTTGAAGTCCACATTTATGCATTCGATGTAATTCATATGGTGTCCTTCAAATAACTTCTGTATTGTCCCCTCCACAACTGTTCCCTGAGCAAGCAGAAATAATAAGTCAGGATACACACGAACAGCAAAGTCATAAGATTTAAAGAATATAGGTCACCTTCATCTTGTCTTCAAGTTTCTCACACAAGACCCTGTTAAGTTCTTGGACATCATGCTGCATAAAAGAATCATATGTGTCCCATCCAAAAGATTTAGTCAATTCTTTTGTTGCAACACTGGTTTCATTGTACTGGAGCTTATAGAATAAGCTCTGAAGAGCCAGAGGAATACTCCCTGAGGGTATATCATTTTCTGTTGTTGGCATATGGTAGACAGCCTGATATCGGAAGTTCATTTAGATATTTCTTCACCAAGTAATACAAGTCATAATAACAAATATGACAACTTGTACCTTTCTAAAATAAGGGATGTGGTATAACGTTTGGAGGAGAGAGTTCATGTAACATGTTGCTCCTTGGTTCTTAAGACCAACATAACCTGTCTCCTTCTTTGAGTCATATGTCCAATAGTCAATTACTTTCCGCACCGCAACATCAGCTTCAATAATGCATGTATCATTCATAAGAAACCCTCTACTAGGATCATATAGATCACTAAGAGGCATGAAAGATGTAAACCCCCAATCACTCTCCCTTGCATGGAACTGGTGCTGTGTGTCTGTAATTTAAGAAGACTAAGATTAAGACAAGTATTGAGGTTAAGTTGCCAAAAAAAAAACAAGCTTGTTATTGATTTTTATTTTATAGAATAGCATTAGCAGCTCTCTCAGCTCCTAACTCCTTTCTAAATGTCATCAATACAAACTTTCCATATAAGTCCGTACAACCCGTGACCAGCATAAACCATGGGCTCATACTACTATCTCAAAATATGATGGGTGTCGCAACGTATGTGTTCACCATGTCTTGATGACAGCTTGATATATTCATTATTACTCATATATGCCAATATCAAATTAAACTAGATTCTTACAATCTGACAACTTCTTGATTATATTGCAAGCTCCTAGGATCTTATCGCCACTTATCCCATTTGGAAGTGATTATCCCTTTTGCGAGAAGCTTTTGACAGGGGATCTTTTGACCTTGCAGCTAAAACATGTTTTCTATATCAACACTTAGAACAGTGAATCTGTGTCTTAAGTTCTTGCTTTATCCAGTACGTGTATCTGTGTCTCTTATATGAACATATGGAGAGAGGTCTGGGGTGAATGAGGTTAGCACTCAGCAAAGGTGGGCTGTGAACAGTGTCAAGGAGAAAGGCGAGGTGGGGATAAGGTTAATGTTTGGCGAAAGCTTAGAATGAAACTCCGTCCATCCAAGTAAAAATATAAGATCTTAGTTTTTGGTCATATACGATACTGAACCTTAAAGTAACTTGTACCTTATCAGTTATGCCCCATGTATGATCAATTGATGACACTACATAAATTTGAGTTATGATTAGGATAATATTGAAATCAATTTTATGCATGTGTGTTGTTTTTTCATCTTCTAATAGAAAGGTAGTGCCATGTAAGGGGTAAACATGCAGCTTCTGACCTTTTATATCAATCAGTACCGGAGTAGTTCATAAGAAAGATAGATTACAGATTGAATATTATATTTCATTTTCTCTTTATCTTACTGCATTACAATATAGGTAAAATTTATGACCCAGCAAACAAGTCAAACACAAGTAACGATTTGTGTCATAGAGTCATTGAAAAATCTGGTAATGTTGATTACTTAATCTAAATTCTCTAGCATAGCTTTGTTACTCAAATAGTTCCAAATTCCACCAGCCAGAAAATTCTTGAGCCTCTCCTATATCTGTGATATGTTCTAATACTTTAAAGACAAGTTGCCTTTTACCCTGCGCTCATCTTCATTTTCCCTATTTAAGCCAATTCTATTGGATGGTGTATTTTTTTTAATACACCAAGATTCAAGAATGGCTCGACAAAGAACACATGC
Source organism: Artemisia annua (assembly GCA_014162995.1). Lineage (NCBI taxonomy): Eukaryota > Viridiplantae > Streptophyta > Magnoliopsida > Asterales > Asteraceae > Artemisia > Artemisia annua. The sequence goes on along the minus strand of LBNU01030700.1, from coordinate 14,067 downwards.
TATATCTTACTCTCAGTCCGCTAAGCATTATACATTGGGATAAATTCCTTTGAAATATACAAAATGGCAACATTACAAAACCTCCTATAGAAATGCATCAACTCTGCTAAACATTATTGATTAGAGTTCAAAATCGGGGATCAAATAAACAGTAATGTCAATGAAACTCTAAAAAAAGAGAATCAACTCTTTGCTACCACAAAGATACCAGTCATTCAATGAGAGAGGGTTTATTAATGCAGCAAACAGGACTACAAGTCTATGACGATGGCTTGCCTTGTAATAATTAACAAAGCTAAATTGTATAAAAGCAAAATTTCTCCACAAGCCTAAAGCATACCTTTCTTTACAGTAAACTTGCAGTGACCTTGATTAACAACAGACAAACTGAACTGTGCGTATCTACTCCAACCATACGGCAAGGATGAAGAATCCGCTACATCTAAGTACATGGACAGATGGTCCACATTGTTTCCCTTCGGAAATATAAGCACACGCCTGTTAAAACCAGATGGAGAAGTAAGAAAACGAACACCCCACCCCAGATACAAATAAATTAACCAAAACAGTACATATAAAACTATTCATTACCATTTATATCCACCGACCACAAAAACATCAGAATAGAGCTTTTTGTTTGTCTGACGAGAGAAATTCTCAATAGTCCATGTAAACCTAGACGCCTGAGGTTCCTCAACTGCTTGATTATCTCCCGTGCTAGTAACTAACAAATCCACATTGTAAAACCAAAACTCAATCAGCCAAATAAGTATAAACTTATTAACATAACCAAGCTACTCATGCAATATCTATGAGACTATGATTGCTTAAGTTTCAGCTGTTTTACTTATCCGCTTATTTTTATGCACAATCCGTTTGTGTTATCCAAACTGCTTCTGCTTAATAAGCATTTTCTGTTAATCTGCTTATTTCAAAGTGCTTATTTGGGATGAAATCAAAATTACTTTTTTATCGACATATTTAACCTAAAACCTTTTACAAATAGATTTAATCAAGTGTTTGATTCTCTCCTGTCCTAACGACTAATGGATTCACATTGTAAAACCAAAACTTAATCAACCAAATAAATAATGAACTTATGAAGATAACCAAATTAGAAATTACTAAGATGGTATCTGTGATTGCTTAGGTTTCAATTTTTCTACTTATCTGCTTATTTTTAAGCACAAACTGCTTTGTTTTTCCCAAACCACTTCTGCTTGTCTGCTTAGTTTGAGGTTAAATAAGCACATCGAAAGCTGCTTATGTCAAAGTGCTTTTATTTGTGATGAAATTAAAATTACTTTTTACCAACATATTTAACCTAAAGCCTAGATTTAATTGAAAATTTTCCAACGAACTATTACTTTTCCGAGCATTACTGCATTATTTACAATATAAGCAAATCCAAACACTCATTTCTAAACAGCTTATAAGTAATTACTTATAATCAGAAAAAATAAGCAATCACAAACACCGCCTAAACATACTTGTAAAAAAACTCTCAGTTAAATAAATATAGCCACATTTATATCTACGCATTCATTCAATCCGAAACTACGCACTACTTAATCAAAACGTAAAACGCGCGAATAAACAACAACCTTCCATAGGCTGAGGCAGTTGAATAGGCGGAGTACCGTCAAACGCCACAGGTCCTTGCACCACAAGCATCTCCTCATCTTCCTGCTAACAAAAAACACACAACTAGATCCAATTAATAAACCCTAATTCACCACTCCAAAACATCAAATCACTAATCATAATAAACCCTAACGAACATGAATGATTGACGCGTGTAATAATTAATGAATCGAAATGTAACTGAATTGAAATACGTACATCTAGCGGTTGTGGAGTAACGATAGTCATGGTTACCGATGGTTAGTGACGGTCCGATCAAGTGTGGTTTGGTGAGATACGTGATGAGTGTTGCGACCTAAAACTGTGTAATGAAATGAACATCGATGGGAGTGTGAGGGTAGTACAGGGAATTTGGGGGAAAATGTGAGGGTAGTTTGGGGATTTGGGAATAAAATTAAATTACATTTTTTACTCGCACTCGTAACACTGAAAATTTGATACGGTAAAATAACACGCGTGACACGCGATGAAAGTAGCGTCGTTGAGATGACAATGTCCCTTGATACCGAGTTATGAGTCTTATCCTGAAAGTAATTGCGTGACGTGGTGTGTTATGAATGATTGATTGGTGGAGTTACATTTCGTGAAAATAGTTATGAAGTGTTTGTATAAGCTTATTTTGTGTGTGTGAACTTATGTGATTCCATTTTAAGTTTTATAAGCTCATTTTTTTCAGCGTGTTTTGAAATCTATGAGCTAATATAAGTTAATTATGTCATAGTTAGCTTATATAAGCATATAACTTACAAAATAAGTCGAAATAAAAGAGCTTATGAAACATAAGTCGAAACACATAAACTCATAAGCCTAGCCCCCACCACCATCACACACAAAGTTTATATGTTAAATGAAATGTTATTGATGAAAGTTTATTCGCCTACAACGAATGTAATATTATATTTTACTTGCTTACGCGCATTTTTTTTTTATGACAATGTGATAACTTCTCGTGATGATACCTAACATGATACCATTCTCACTTGAACACACTTAAGTGTTGAGTTGTTTATTGGCTTGTTCGTGACTAACCCTACACGTTTGTAATTGTAAGACAAAGTTTAAGTCTTATTAGCTCAATATTAATTCAACCTGAAAAGTTGTTAAAGTAGGTTATTACTTACAATTTTGGGTTGAGAGTTGTGTGTAACAAGGGAGGGACGCAAAATTTTTGTGTTAGTGTGTTGTGTTTTTAAGTGGAGCATATGAAAACAATAAGTGGTGAGTGATTGCTATGGAGTAGATGTGATAATGATTAAAAGAGAAGATGACAATGGCTAAACTGAAACGAGTAAAGAGCATTTTTGATGAACACTACACCCAGCCAATCTTAAATGCATGAGTGCAAATGCTTGTGTGTATTTATTTGATGTACTTTTCTACATCATACTTTATTGTGGCTTTGATTTTGTTTAATAATGAACTATGTATTTCAAATAACGACTTCAAGATATATCTAATACACACAATACTATCACGTGTCCTTTTCATCGTTTACTCCTTATATTAAGTTTTCATCCTCTCATTTGTATCAAGGCCTTTAATAATCGTATTTTTGTTTTTAAAATATTTTTTTATTGATAGATCAATTCTCAAAAAAGAACTATGATTCAAGGTGACCCTTTTTGGGTTTTAGGTTATAAGCTTTTCTTTACTTTTAAATGTAAGTGACATTATGATTGAGGTTTCAAGATGGTGATACAAGCACTTACCATCAACGAAACTCATGATTAACATAACATTGCAATATGTCTAAAAGCAATAGAGACAAGTTCAATTAGAGAAGGTGAATAAATATTCTCGAATACATACTAACGCTCCTTACCTTGTAGCTCTTTAGACAACCGAATAGAAGTTACAACCAACGATAAGAATCCTCCTTAAATATGATGCTAACTAATTTAATTAAACTTTGTTTTTTCTTCGAATGCTAAAATTACATTTCTAGCTAAATTCTTGCATATTTTCTCTATATCAGTCAAAGATTAATTACTAGTAACAATTTGTTTCATGACATTTCATTTAATACACTGGAACATGGAGAAGCTTGTTTATAAATTTCTTACTTTATATATAGATCTAATCCTACTACGTTTTAACCTTTCGGGTATGAGCCCTTGATCTAGGTGAGTGGACTTTGTTTGTGATATTTTGGATTTGAGATTTTCTTCTATTTGTTTTAAGTATACAAGAAGCTATACTAATATCGGAAAAGTCCACTACATTCCTGAGAAACGGTGGTTGCATCATGTAGGCTCACAAAAGCATTTTGTTAATCATGCAAATTTTTAATAGGTTCGTTGATATATATATTTTTTCTGGTGTCATCAATCCCGCAACTTTCCCAATATTTATAGTTAAATGATTAGAAAAATTGCTTATGATATTCACTTCAAATTTACATTGAATGCTAACAATCCTTGTTTCCATTGTCGTCATTTATTTCGTTAATTTTACCAATGTCAATATTATCGGGCTCTCGATCACCATCCTCAAAATCTTTGATCTCTTTCTCCTTTCATCCTCATTGTACCCATTAACATCTCCTAAATTCGAACACATGTGTGAATAATTATGGGCTAAAAATGATGTAAAATTAACTAGGGGTTATTTCCCAATACTCACTCCCGAAATTTAAATCACCAAACAACAATTAATGTGATGACCATACAAGTTGAAACCTCTTAAAGTATTTAAATTATGTTCATGAGTGGGGTTTTCAACTACTTCGGCCATTGCTCTAATCGTGTTCAACTGACTTAAACTATAAGAAAAGTATTAAGGCATAAACCCAATTCATTTTTACACCTTTTTGGTCCATAATATTCGCCTATGTGGTCGGATTCTTCGAGCTATGACAACGAGCGAAATGAGATGAAGGGATAATGAAAGAAGATTCTGTGGATGGTACGTGACTCGGGACTAACAATATTAAAGCCGAAAAACTTAATATAACTGAAGACAATGGTAGAGGTGAAAGATTTATAGAGTTCAGCTGGCTAATCCTGAAGTGAATATCATAATCACTATAGCTAAGCAAAGAATAACAAATAGATTTAATTACTTAAATAGACCAAAAGAAAGTTGATTTCCGGCCTATAGATGTCGACTTTTTTTTTCCCAATAGTGAATTCGAGAAAAATTATAGTGAAGTCGAGCAAAAAATAAAAGTAGAGTTGAGCAAAAAAAATTTTGTGGAGTCGAGCAATCTATATTTGGATTTTTTTTTCCCAAACATATACTATAGTCTGTGTAGCGGATAAAAAATTTTCTATTAATCTATTTAAGTCATTGGCCCTAACAAATGTAGGAATTTTGTGAACTTGATGACACCAAAGATAAATTTGAAGGAACATAATACCGATCTTCATAATGAACTCCATGAGTTTTAGAGAACATAGTGTGTTGTTCCACTGTAACATAGCCTCTTAAATAATCAAAAAAAGAACGTAAATACCACCTATGAGTCTGAAGCACACTACATTAACTATGAGAAAAGGTTGATAGTTGATCTGAGCGAGCATTTGTGAGGTAATCAATTGTTGTTGTTATTTGAGGCTCTCATGTGCAACCTTTAAAAGCACAGAAACGACCTTTAGCAATTATGGATAGTTATGCCATCTCCAAAAGTGTGATTAAATTACCTTTCTTTCATGTTTGGTGGACATGAACAATATGATTTCAACATTTGATGATCAATTATGTTAAATTTCATACTAAAATGCTAAATGACTAATTTATTTGTGATCGCATAATCATAATTAAGCACATACCAAATTCCATAGTGTTTTATGTTTAGTACTTTAATATGTAAGTGCAATGCTAAGGGTTTGTTATATATTTATCCACGTTTATTTAAGTCTTTTATTATTCACCGGTTGACATTTCATTAATATAGTTTTATAGAATGAGATATTGATTCGTACACCAATTAAACAAGTGAACTTTGCAACTATGTAACACATTACTTTACTGACTATACCGTCTAGAAAAGCCAAAATTAATTTTTTATTTTCTCGCTATTTTATTTATTTGTTTATTCATTTATTTATTATTATTTTTTTTACTTAAACGCCTAAACAGTGAAAAAAATATAACTCCAACAAATGTTAAAATATTTAGTCGGCTAGAATGACAGCACCATGCAACTTTTATTGTATATATAAACCAATGAGTAAACTGCAAAATACATCCCTGTGGTTTACACCTTTTGCCACTTTACATCCCTGTCAGAAACTATTGGCAAAGTTACATCACTTTACATCCCTGTCAGAAACTATTGGCAAAGAAACTGACAGGGATGTAAAATGTCAGAAACTATTGGCAAAAGGTGTAAACCACAGGGATGTATTTTACAGTTTACTCTAAACCAATTTAAAAAGCAAGTTTATCATAACACACAAAACAAGCTGAATCCTTTTGAAATACGTCCCTAAAATTCTCTATATATACTAATTAGCTTGAGGCAGCACCGAACCTATATTTTACTATATTTTCCTGGGCTAACTTTGAGTCCACAAATTGGTATTGCAGGCCCATCAGTTTTTTTATATTTTTTTTTGTCTCCTTTTTTTCAATAAAATGTTATTCTATCAGAATAAAGTGATAACCATAGCCAGACTTTGGGTTTCTCAAAATCTCCGGATAAACTTCACCGCCTATTGCTCGCCGACCTTCAGATCGTATCGGAATTCTGCAAACGCCTTCTTCCTTGATCGGTAGTCACAGCGATGTAGGTGCACAGGATCGTGACCCACTCTTTATTTTTATTCTGAATCTTCTTAAGTTCATTAATTTTCATTTTTCTAATTGCTGTTAATGATTTTGGGTGCCAGAAGAGGGTTTTTATCAGTAGCAAAAGATAATCATCTACATCCGAAAAGAAAGGTATGAGTTACTCTAATTTCTCCGTTGAGCCTATCTTTGTCCTTCTTTGTTGTATTTTTTTTAGTATTTAATATTTGTTAGTCTTATCTGATGTTGGGTTATAAAAGATCAAAGTACTGCTGGATATCAAAGTGCTGCTCTTCAGAGTACTGCTGAAGTATTAAGTTCAAGTACTGCTATTGATCAAGTACTGCTCGCTTGATAAGTCAAAGTACTGCTTGAAGATAAAGACTGAATATATTATTAGAATTAAATCATTATGTAATCTAGAATATTCTATTGAGTTAGGGATTATAACTTGTCGTTCAAGTTATGTAAACCGACTAGGGTTTTCCTTGTGTCTATAAAGGATCCTAGGTTGGCATTAGATGATAATAGAGTTTTACGAATACGATTTAGAGAAGTTAAGAGTTGTAAAGTCTGCATTCTACAAGCCAGATTTAAGGTGTTATTTATAAAAGTTTGGTTAATTTTCTTAGCTTTGTTAAGTAATTCCGCATACTTAATATCGAGTAAAATTCAGTGTTTCTATTGTTAGTAGATTAGGATTTTCCAAGGCTACTAAACTTAAACACTAATAATTATTTGGTCAGAGTATAACGATCCAACAAGTGGTATCAGAGCTTGTGTGGAAACTCTGATTAAGAGAAACCCTATACCTAAACTTAAACTAAATCAATCAAAAGATTGTCAACATCCGAAACCCCTCAGATGACTTCCATCACTACAGTTCGCATTCCTATTGTCAAGAAGCGGAGAGTATGATCTTTGGAGGCATGAAGATGAGCACGTATATGCTATGCATGATTCTCTCTCTGGATATCATTGTCAATTGGCAACAAGTTTAGAAGAACCTGTGCATGTTGAGGCAACCAAAACCACCTAATCTACTCTACAGCTGCTGTCAAGAAGGCTCAAGACAAGTTCTCAACATACTGCTGTCTGCCAATCCTGACAGTTCATCTACTTAAGTTCCATAATGCTCAGGATGCAAAACAGTTGTGGCTGCATCAGACAGCATTTGGAGGTATATGAAGCTTCAAGAAGATGCATCACATTTGTTGAAGCAGCAGTTTGAAACCTTTGCTGTTGGAGAGAGAGAAGGCCTTGACTCTGCTTATGAATAGATTTCAAAATCTTCTAGCATTGCTAGAAATTCATAATGTCTCAGTATCTTCTGAAGATGCAAACTTGAATGTTTTCTAAGAAGTTTGCCATCTGCCGTGGCATGTTATTTTGCTACATGATCAGAGGTTCAACCCAGCTTGTCTACCATGGACTTTGATGATCTCTACAATACTTTAAAGTGTATTGAGCAAAAACACTGGGAAACTAGTTCACTCTTCACACAACCATTGCTTTTGTGTCATCTACCAAAACAAGCAGTCCTTCTACAAGTATGCTTATCATTTACAAAGTAGCTGTTGGTGACACATGTGCTTTCTACACCTAGTAGAGATTTCCCACTCAATCAGCTCTCACCAACAGTCACTGTGATGAATGTTGTATGCTCATTTTCTTGGCTCACAAGCACTCTACACTGATTACCTATGAAAAAGATTTGTTGCAGATTGAAAAGAGATGCTTTGAGAAATTGATATCAGATGGCAGGTTACTTGTCACTGCAAGGATCAAAAAGTTCCATGAAGAAGACAGGAAGGTGGTATTGATTTCAAAGCCAAACAGGGAATTGGCATTTGACAAGTCAAAATTGAGTGCTTTAATTGTCAAAAGACTGGTCACTTTGCAAGGGAAGTAGGTTTGCAAAATACAAGCAAACAAGATGGCTGAGAAACCCAAACTAGAACTCCAAGGAGCTTCCAGACTCTAAA
>LBNU01030698.1:63676-74545 GCA_014162995.1 Artemisia annua | reverse complement strand
CTTTGGGAGAAGGCAAGTAAGATAAAAGGGATTAATGAAGACGATGATGTCTTTATGATTAAGTGGTCATGTTGACCAAGATAACAATGATTGTCCTAGTTTTCGTGTTTCGGAGATGATACCAATTCAAGAATGTCAAAGTCTATCTAAAATTTTTGCACAAATGAAAGGATATCAAGAAATTTCACCTGACCATAAAGCATTTACTTTGCGTTGACAGCAAATCAAACATCATTCGATGTGGTACCTACATGACTCAGACTACTAGTACAACCATTTCTATCCAATGTCATATCTACCTCTTGTTATCTCCGCGATAATCATAACCTTCGTTTACTCCATTCCAATTACTCAATTTTCAATCGTTTCGCAACATTATACCACTATCTTACTAGGGTTTAGACCGATTCCATTCTTGACGGATTAGTAGACTATTACCATTCCATAAGAATGAGCTATTCAACGAATTTTATTCCAAGATATTTTGTTACCACCCTATAAACTGATTTTCCCATCATTACATCAAGTATTTACTACTATTACGCGAAACAGTGTTCATGTCACTTTGAAATGAAATAGTTAGAATATCATTTTCAGAACAATACGTTGAACACCAGCTAAAACTTCTGAGAAAAGTAATGTTATTTTACTGAACCGATCATATCATCATTAGTCCTCAATTATACATAGCCTGATCAACTATGTATAATTCAGGAAGGATTATGCCATGAAGAAAATAGTCACATTTTCAAGAATTATTAATAACAATCTTCATTCAAAAGCTTTGTAAACAAATAGAATTTTTCATGAACATCCCTTTTGACAAACCCTCTTTGGATACGTACACCGCTTGTCACTCATTCAGCCATTAAGTTGGATATTTCCATTGACTTCTCTAGGAGAGACTTTTCATATACGAGGAGTATTTCATGACATAAGAAAACGATGAAAGGATAAACGAACCTCCTCAAACTTCTAGCAATTCCTTTAAGATATTCTCTTTCCAATCGGATACACATGCTCTACCATCCTCAGATCATCAAACCTTGAAGAGAACTATCTGAGCACTATAGGACGTACTCAGCATCGTATATGATATTGGCGGATTTTACCTTCAACAAAAGCCATCACCGGAATATAAGATCGCACCATTTAAGACCACCCTATGGTCGAAGAACCCATTTACCCATTTATAGACCGAATCGGAAAGTTAAACTCACTGGCCTAAGAAATAAATGGTGAAACAACAAATGAAATTTTACAAGTCAAGAATCAGTTACAAGCGATAAGAAGACGATAGAAGTTAAGTTGGTGCATGACGCATATCATTCGGATTGGGTATCCCTGAGTAGCAAACCATCTAGATTCGAGTGGGAGAACGAAATATGTTGAGAGCCTTGCCTTGGAGAAGCATAATACAATTTTGGTAACACGAGAAGAATTACACTACACACGACTTGGAATTGGGTGCAGTAGTTTTCGCACTCAAGATTTGGAGGCACTACCTTTAGGGTACCAAGTGCATGGTATTTACGGATCACAAGAGCTTACAGTATATACTTGATCAGAAGGAGCTCAATATGAGGCAACGTCTTTGGCTAGAATTACTTAGTGATTACGATTGTGAGATTCGATATCACCCGGGAAAAGCTAATGTTGTAGCAGATGCACTTAGCCGAAAGGAACGACTCAAACCATTAAAAGTCAGGTCATTGGGAATGACAATCACTTCACCATTACCATCAAAAAAATTCCTAGAGGCTCAGATTGAGGCACTCAAGGAAGAAAACCGGCCACATGAGAAGATTTATGGCATGCCTGATAACAAGAATGGTTTTGTGAAAAGGTCAGATGGAGTACTATGCTTCAAGGACAGAATTTGGGTACCTCTCTATGGTGGAGTACGAGAGTTGATTATGCATGAATCACACAAGTCGAAGTATTTCATTCATCCAGGTTCTGATAAGATGTATCAGGATCTCAAGAAACTTTATTGGTGGCCGGATATGAAAGCAGAAATAGCTATGTATGTTAGCAAATGCCTTACTTGTGCTAAAGTGAAAGCCGAGTACCAGAAACCGTCAGGGTTACTTCAGCAACCGGAATGTCCGCAATGGAAATGGGAACGTATTACAATGGACTTTGTCACTAAACTTCCAAAGACATCAGGTGGTTACGATGCTATTTGGGTGATAGTAGATCGTCTCACCAAATCAGCTCACTTCATGCCAATTAGAGAGACTTATTCCATGAATCAGCTCGTTAGACTTCATGTCAAGGAAATAGTCTCTAGACACGGTGCACCAGTTTCCATCATTTCCGACAGAGATAGTCGTTTTACTTTAAACTTTTGGCGATCATTGCAAGATTCTTTTGGATCCAAGTTGGACATGAGCACTGCCTACCATCCTCAGACCGATGGTCAGAGCGAGAGGACAATTCAAACATTGGAGGACATGCTTAGGGCATGTGTGATTGACTTTGGAAATGGTTGGGCTAACCATTTGCCATTGATTAAGTTTTCTTACAACAACAGCTATCATTCTAGCATAAAAGCCGCACCATTCGAGGCACTTTATGGTCGTAAGTGTCGTTCACCAGTTTGTTGGGCCGAAGTTGGTGATGTACAATGTACTAGTCCGGAGTTGGTACGAGAACCAACCGAGAAGATTGTTCATATTCGAGAGAGGCTCGAAACAGCTAGAAGTCGACAGAAAAGCTATGCAGATGTTCGACGCAAACCATTGGAATTTCAGGTTGGGGACAAAGTCATGTTAAAAGTCTCGCCTTGGAAAGGCGTGATACGATTCGGAAAACGCGGGAAGTTAAACCCGAGATACATTGGACCATTCAAGATTCTGGAAAGGATTGGTCCGGTAGCATATAGACTTGAACTTTCGCCAGAACTCAGCAATGTGCATAACACGTTTCATGTCTCAAACCTCAAGAAATGTCTTTCGGATGAGTCTTCCGTAATTCCGCTAGAAGAGATTCAGCTCGATGACAAGCTTAACTTTGTGGAGGAACCCGCAGAGATCATGGACCGTGAGGTCAAACAATTGAAGCAAAGTCGAATTCCTATCGTGAAGGTTCGCTGGAATTCTCGAAGAGGTCTCGAGTTTACTTGGGAACGGGAGGACCAAATGCGACGCAAGTATCCGCATCTTTTCACCGAGTCTACTTCAGAGACCAACATCAGCTGAATTCAGGGACTGAATTCCTTTTTGGGTGGGCGACTGCTAATATTAAAGATGTCTTTAACAAAACAAACTTGTAATTTCAGAATAAGATTGAATATAATCTTACTCTGGATCTTCTATCATCACAATTCGCCGACGTTTATTAAGTCCAAAAGGTATTAAATCACCCATTGAAACAATAGTGCCAATTACATCTGTAAATTGTTATATTAAAACAGTCAAAACAATTATATGTTACAATGAAAATTCATATATGAATAACATTTAAAAAATATGTAAAAAATAACAATGGATACATACCAACAACGTCATTATCTTTAAATTGTTTGGACTTTATTTCACCAATGCTTACAAATTTAAATCCCATACTATTCTCATCAAAATCTTTGATGCTAGTCAATGTGGTATTTTTGTAAAACGCGATCTTATACATATGGCCTAGCAAAGGAAATTTGCCACTATTATCTGCTACAGCAAAATTAGAAATCCTATAGCATTTGCCTTCTTCAAGAATGCCTTCGTATTTATGCATGATATTCTTCTTTACAGAGCATTGTATCCGGTTACCCTTATAAACGACATATGAAATCAGATAACATACAATCATGGTTATTATCATGTTAACAAATTACTAACGACAGTACCTGTTCATCTTGAACAACAAAATCCAAGCTCCATGGAGAATGTGACATATTAGGAGCATGTGAACGCCATATACTGATGCATCTTACTTGTATTTTAATGTCTTCAAGCATAGGATCAACATTACATAATGGAGTAAAAGCTATTTTGCTAACGGTTTTGGCTGTTATCAAACCACACAAACAACACATAAATCATATAACGATAACACAAACGATGACATAAAATTGTATGAACAAAAAAATATTCAATACATAAACAAATCAAATAACATGCACTACAAAATTGTTACATGTCTGACATTTAGACGGTGCACTTTTTTTAGACTTCGCGGTTGGTAATGATGAATTCGAATCAACTGTTGCTGAAGTAACAATAAACGCATGAAACAATTCAGAAACAATTAGAAAACCATAACATAGAACATTACAGATACGCAGACGGCTAACCTTTAGACGCCATTGATGGTGGAAGGCTGCAGTTTTTCGACCTAATATGAACGTGAATGGGTGAAGATATCGGGGATTATTTATAGGATCACGCTAGGGTTTGGGATAGCGATTATATAAGGAAGAGATTGTGTCACGATACAACTCTTCCTAATATGTAGGCATCAACATAGGGGTCGATTCAGCCAACTAAGCGGACGAGTTAGGGATTCCACGTGGCAGCACTTTCAACGTGGACCAATCACAGATTTTAGAGGGGATGACATCAGCATTGCGGACCAATCATTGATTTTCTCCAAAATGAGTAAGCATTAGGCAACTTTTGCTTTATATATATATTAGATATAGGAGAGGATAACCATCGTTATTAAAACATTCTAGAAGGTGCCTCTCATACTGCCAGAGACCCCGCGACACCAAAGTTTCAGAAAACACACCCGGTTCCAAAAGGTTTTTTTATTCGCATTTTCGACACGTCTATGTTTGGGGAGGTCCCTTAAAAAACACTTTTGGCGTAGCGACATTCTCTCGATTGGAAAACCAATTAACCAATGAGAGGGATCGATTTCAAAATGGAGCCCTCCCATTGGTTAATCGAATCCCTCGATTTGGCCAAAAGTGAGTTCTCATATTATATAAAAGATATAAAACAAGCAATATACATATGATGAATGATGCTAATAGTTTGTCTTTATTTGGAAAAATTGCTTGTCATTTTCTTAACCAACATGGCGTGTATAATTTTTTGGGATAATGATTTCTAAATGTATCCAACTTGCCACGTTTTACTAAGTTGTGTATTGAACTATTAATCCTACTAACTTGGGGTCTGAACTTACTAATCTTTGCTATCTTGTGCATCAAGAGGTCATTAAGGTTAGTTATTTACATAAATAGTCCTTGTGATTAGCACCAAATTGCATTGACAGTCCTTATTGTCAGTTAACATATGATTGCAGCGTTAGTCCTTATAGTTAACATACGATTGCAGTGTTAGTCCACATGGAATAGGGTCGGGTCGGGATGAGGACCGGGTCGGATTGGATACGGGTCGGACTGCCACGTAGCACCACTCAGGTGGTGACACGTGGCATGGTATTAATATAAACAACTTTGCCTCTTGCCGGATTCGAACTCGGGTCTCGTGGTTTATGGATGAAAAGTGCTACCACTGGGGTGGAGCAACCATTCAATAGTATTATGCAAAATTAAATATATAACCCCTCTTTGATTGACAGTCCATTTTGTTATAATATAAAGGTTCAAATAGATATTGACCTGTCAATATAAAGGGGTTATAGACTGGGTAAAAAATAAATGAAAGTACCATCGGACTCATTTTTTCGTGCTCTTTCTAATGGTGTGCTCGGGAAATTTTTCGACTTCGTTTGAACCTCGAAAAATGCGAAAACGTCGTCAAAACTCATACGAAAGTCACTGTTTTTGCTTTGTTTTCAAACCCTTATACATGCAAGACAAAATAACACATAACAAACATATTTGCAATATAATTTAGCATATTTCATGAAAAAATAACACACATCATTTTTATACTCAATAACACGATAAAACGGACTAATAACCATGAAATAACACACATCATTTTTATACTCGATAACACGATAAAACGGACTAATAATCATGAAATATGCTAAATTATGTTGCAAATATATTTGGTATCACAACCCGTAATTTCAGGTCATTTCCCAAACCTCAACATTTCACTATTCACCCGTTACTATTCATCATTTACTATTCATCGATCACTATTCATCATTTTACTATTCATCATTTTTGGAGTCAATTTGAGATTCCGAGAAGCGTTCAGAAAATTTACTATTCACATGACACTATTCATTCCCGGAGGGAAAGCACTATTCATGCGCATCATTCATTTCATCGTAAACAGGGTTTACGGGTATTCAAATTCGCGTAACCAGGTTTGGTTTAGCGGCGAATTCATGCATCATTAGTAGGGACACTTCATACGGACTAGGAATAGTTTACATATCATCACAATATCATTTTCATACTATTCCACTCGTAGGATTTTCAAATTTACATTTTAGTACGTTTAACGCTTTACGTAAGTTTATTTTTAACTAAACGCTAACACGCGATCAATAATGTGACTAACACGTCCGACATTCCCGACTATGATCGTAACATATTTTCATACTCATTATAATAATATAAAAATTATATTATTAATTTACCCTGTGTTTTGAGACCCGTTGCTATATTTTACGATATACGTTAATAATTTCGTCGGATTACGATATTTCAACATGACGATTATTTTAACACCCGATTCTCATCAGTAATATTATTTTACAATTTTTACAACTTCGTCATATTTTATTTTACCTCGTCACAATTTATTTCTAGTTAACTCGGTACCCGGTAACACCCAATACACAACTTAAACTAACTAATACTTACACTTTGGAGACAAGGGCTTTAATTAGCCCCAACCCCTCCCAACTTTCCCCCATTTTCACGCCCATGTGTTCCCTCCTAGTCCAAGATTTCATTATTTCACTTGACTAACTATTATACTACAAGACTTAAAGATATTTTCTATTTATTTGCACATGTACTTTACCAAAATAAACTAGCAAGCTCTCTTCCTTCCTTCCTTCTTCATTTGGATCAGCCATAGCTCAAACAAGGAGAAGAATTCACAAAAATTCCAAGATCAAGCATTTTACAAGTTCTATTAGTAATCTAGTTTAGGTTTTGAAATAAAAACCTCAAGATTAATTAGGTATATTTGCTACAAAACTCTCCAAACATTCAAGTAAGTATACTAAACTCTTTTCCATAATTTTTCTAAGATCTTACAAAGTTCATATGGTTTTTATACAAGATCTACATGCATATGTTAGTTTATACCACTCCATTTACACTTTTTATAACATATGAACCCTAGATACTTAATATAAGTAGATCCTTGGTAGATTATCATGGTGGATGATGTTTAGGAACCCATGACACCCTAAGAAGGTGTATGGTAGGTTATGGGATGGTTGGTTGTTGTGTGAGTGGTTTTGGACAAGTTACTAACTAGGAAAAACCCATTTCTAACAAGTATCTAAAACCTACTGTCCTCATTTTAAAAACGTGGGAAACTCAGTGGGTTGTGGGAAATTTTTGGCCAAAGATTTATAAAATAAATTCAAAAACGAAACTATGGCCGAAAACGGGGATAAAAACGGGCTTATAACGAAGGAGATATGATTTTCCAAAGTTTAACGACGGAAAACTACTTTCTGAAAATAAACTTGCTGTTGGACAATTTTTGATGGGCAAAACGAGGTGTTTGGCGAGACCTAGGTGAGCCAAGCTACTGAAAATATGTTAGTACATGTTAACACGAATCCGTGGATATAAAGAACATCGAAAATGAGCTAGTAACGACCAAGATACTCACGTTTATAACCCGACAACTCCTATTATTTTTGACAGCACTTTATAAGCATATTGTACGTACTAAACACTATATTTTCAAGTAACGACATTGAAGAGCCATAATTCTTACCCGTTGAAACACGTACGACCAAGGGTTATTTACACGACTACTAAACGTCATTTCAGTATATAGGAAAACTGGTAACTCCAAAACAAGGATAAAAACTGTGCTTGCGAAGAGACTGTTTTTGTAGCTTAATTTGAGTATATACAATTTAGCCCTAAATTAATCTTGAGGGTTTTTATTCAAAACCTAAATAGATTACTAATTAATAGAATATTGGTACAAAGCCCTTCGTTTTTGTCGTCGTTCTTTCACAACGCCAGAATTTTTCACAAGTTAAACTCCCCCATCTGACTCATACCTCCGTAACCCACCCGCATTCATCTTCGTCCACTGCATCTTCCGACTTTTTCTAAGTATCTTCCTGTTCTTACTTAGACCTCTCAACACGCCACCGTGCACATCAGCGCTCTGTGTCTTTGCGTGTCCTTTCTACACCGCATAACTTCTAGATCTACGACAATCTTATACGGACCCGGCCCGCCGCGCCGGCGCCACACTCAGCCACGCTACTATCGTCATACACCCAGCGAAATGTCCACTCCCGCCCTCATCCCAAGGCCGACTACTTTGGCGGGTTGCCCTCAACGTTTACTGCCTACCCCCACCCCGCCGCCTACCACACACACCACAAACAACTTACAGCGCGTCCACCCCGTCGTGAACAACACAAAACCCCCCCCCCCGGCCCGCCGCCCCGCCGACACGAACCGCATCACAGTAAGGACATAAAATAACAACAACTGAAAAAAATAGAAGCACTAAGAGCAATAACCAAACCAAAAAAAACAACAAACCACGACTTTACATACAACCAACACAACAACACAAAACCAAAACATCTTTTGAACTACTCTTATACTTTTTCACTTAAAAAATACATAACAAAAATGTTCGTTTCTTACTGTACTAAGCCTTGACTTATCACCCCGCCTTCCAACCAGCACCGTTGCTCCACAACCCCATGTCAATACTGCACCGTAAATTTCATAAGAAATATCACACAGAACTAAGCAATCTTTAACCTCTCGGACCTCTAACCTTAATGACCCCGCCATATGTTCACCATACGACTCACGACCAGACCTCCATCCCGACGTTCTCACGTTTTGTATGCAGCACTTAAGTCAACCGAATAACCTAAACGCCGGCGGCCAAGATATATTTCTTTTAATCTAAATTCGCCCACAATCATATAAATTCATCCTTCTTATAGAGCTTTAACCCAACACGTACCGAGTTTAAACGAAACAACTTAATCCGGCTAAAAATTATTATTAACAGAAATACCCTCAAATATCCCAAAATCGAGCAGGAATGACTCTCAGACGGTTTTCGTCTACCCGTGAGCATGAAAATACAATTAGACAAGCAACTTATACTGACCGCAAACGACACAAATTATCTCTCCTCGTTTTTCTCAACCAGGTCATTCTTAACGCTGCTAACAACTGAAACGCTACCACGTGCCTTCTAAGACGATCACTTAACTGTTGTAACCCAATTTTAGATACACTCACAAACCTAACCCACCATAACAGTTAAAGCACAAGTCAACCATCGTTCGCCGAAAAACAATTTCTTTATACCAATTAATCAATTATACATACCACATGAACAGCCCTTCATAACTGTTTGTGCACGGTTTATTATTTACTACTATAGCCGTTTAAAGATTTTATTATAATTTTTATAGAAAATGCTTTAGACATTCACAAAAATCACGAATTTTTATGAACTGTCACAAGTAAAACTTTATATTTTATAAACATTACTTACATGTTACTACCATGGTTGGGTCTTTCAACAGCTCGTGCCCGCCGACCCCGCACCCGGCAGTCCTTCCCTAACCTAGAAAATTCTAAATATACGTGTCAGAGATTGAAGAAAAATTGCACCTACCGGTAGTATCAACCGGTGCTACTGAGACGCGGCGGTGGTCCCCTAACCCAAGACCGGCGTTTTGCTTGTTACTTAACAGCCAAACCTTCTTCACATTGGGGCATATGTGTTGTCTTTGTTTTTTTTTCTTGCTGTAAACAATTCGGGCACTCGTCCGCCGCGACGACTTTTCCGTTTCGTCCTTTTTGCATCCTGTCATTTTCTGTTTGAAAGTGGTGTGGTGGTTGTTCCTGTGAATACCTACTGTTGTTTTAATCAGTATATGTTGACGCTTTTGGTTCGTACTCAAATTAATACTAGAAAACATACCCTATGATAAATACTTTGAAATCGTGATTTGTTTCGACCTTGTTTATCAAGGCGCCCGTGTTCCTCTTCTTTGAAACATACAGCGCTTCGGTGATTGTTTGTTTTTAAAAGATTTTTAAAAGGACGCGCGTCATTTTTCCTTTTTTGGCCAAATTATGTAAACTCATAGAAACTTTCCATTATCCCTACTAAAAAGATAAACCAGATTAAGTGTGTGACTCAAAAGATTTTTCGTTCACTAGTTCCTTTTTGAGATTCTGAATTTTTGGTGGACATACATTAAAGTCATCATATACACCACAGCTTCGTGTCTTTCAAGGTTTTTCAAGCTTTTAAGATCTTCTAACTAGCAATTGCCAACCGAATCCTGTCAATGCCACACCTCTAGTCGCGCGCAGTCAAAAACGATAGAAGCAAATTCAATAGTAACGTTTTCGCTATCGAACCGAGGAAGCTGACGCGTTAAGCTTAAAGTTCTTCTACGAACTCATAACTTACTGGTTAACAAGAAACTTAATGAAACCAGTTCCTCTTCGCTTGCTGTCGGGTGTACGCACGAAAATAAAACAAAACGTGAACTAAGGAAAAAACCAAACATGCTGACCAGAAAAGTTTGGGAGAAATAGACCACCGACCTACAAATCAATTAAACTTTTCCATATCGAATTTGGGTAACGGCTACAGAAGAAGATTCCCACGTCAAGCTGCTCCCTACCCGCTTACCTCATCTGAAATCCTGACAATTCCTTACCTCGACATAATCTCGACCTGAACGTGGGGTCTTGCATTTTCTGTCACACACTTTTTCTCCCTCCTCTTTTATACCTCGCAT
>LBNU01030698.1:44220-63667 GCA_014162995.1 Artemisia annua | reverse complement strand
CGATGAAATGATCTGGACAACAAGGCGCGAACATAGCCGCTACCTAAGTATGAATGAATTGATTCTACATTTAGAGTATTGATCGTGATGTAATGAATGTAACTCACATGCGTATCTGTCTATACCACTCGTAGTGTGAGACGAATATACTATGGTTAGTCGTTGAAAGATAAGCTTTTTCATTTCTTAGAGTGAAATTATTCCTCTTCATACTAGACTTGCATAAGACTAGTGCATGCTAATTATGTTTACGAAGAGTGTTAGCTGTTTAGAGCCTTTGACATCCCTTGGAAAGATAGTTGCTAAACTCTTTTCCATAATTTTTCTAAGATCTTACAAAGTTCATATGGTTTTTATACAAGATCTACATGCATATGTTAGTTTATACCACTCCATTTACACTTTTTATAACATATGAACCCTAGATACTTAATATAAGTAGATCCTTGGTAGATTATCATGGTGGATGATGTTTAGGAACCCATGACACCCTAAGAAGGTGTATGGTAGGTTATGGGATGGTTGGTTGTTGTTTGAGTGGTTTTGGACAAGTTACTAACTAGGAAAAACCCATTTCTAACAAGTATCTAAAACCTACTGTCCTCATTTTAAAAACGTGGGAAACTCAGTGGGTTGTGGGAAATTTTTGACCAAAGATTTAGAAAATACATTCAAAAACGAAACTATGGCCGAAAACGGGGATAAAAACGGGCTTATAACAAAGGAGATATGATTTTCCAAAGTTTAACGACGAAAAACTACTTTCTGAAAATAAACTTGCTGTTGGACAATTTTTGATGGGCAAAACGAGGCGTTTGGCGAGACCTAGGTGAGCCAAGCTACTGAAAATATGTTAGTACATGTTAACACGAATCCGTGGAGATAAAGAACATCGAAAATGAGCTAGTAACGACCAAGATACTCACGTTTATAACCCGACAACTCCTATTATTTTTGACAGCACTTTATAAGCATATTGTACGTACTAAACACTATATTTTCAAGTAACGACATTGAAGAGCCATAATTCTTACCCGTTGAAACACGTACGACCAAGGGTTATTTACACGACTACTAAACGTCATTTCAAGATTTTCAAATGCCAAGTCTAAACACTAACATCTTACGTACAATATTACATGACTAGTTTTGCAAGTCTAGTATGGACATATTTTCCTAAGTAATGAAAACCTTATCTTTCAACGATAACTAGTATTTCTACACTACGAGTGGTATAGATAGCATGTGCATGTACATTCATTACATCACTTCACGTTCTAAAGTAGAATCATATTCATTCATAATAGGTTGCGGCTAATACTCGCGCCTTGTTGTCCCGATCATTTCATCATCATTGTACCATCACTTCAGGTGAGTTTTCATAGCCCCGTATACATTTTTATATTGTTTTCAAATCCCACGGGGGAGAATACATTGCACCATTTTCGTACGAGCCTAAGTATCAAATTCCTTGTACATAGCTTAAGTTACCGCATTGCCTTATTTAAGTCCCCATACAATCATGGACCGTTAATTATGCTTAAGCGAGAGTGAGTGGATAGATCTATTGAGGGTGACGCCTCCATCCGTGTTGGTTATACCAACAGTCAAGCGGATGCATTTCATTTTACATATACATTAGAGTGCCTGGCAAAACACTCTAGAGGGGCACATATTTCATGTAGTCAAGCTTCGGGGTCATGAGCTTAATGCTATTGTACTACTTTTTACGTGACTTTGTCATGCACATTCTACTTGTGGTTATCGTACAACATTTCATTTTGCAAACCTATGGAACTCACCAACATTATTGTTGACCGTTTTAGCAATGTATTTTCAGGTAATTAACTTGCTCATGTTGACATGCATTGGACCTACTTGGAGTCGCGGGAGTCGACGCGTCTCACTTTTATTTCATGCACTTATGTAAACGTTTGATCTTGTTGGAACTTGTTTTGGTAAACTTGCAACATCATTTTGGGACCTATATTTTGTAAACTCTGAATGTTTTTAATGATCAAACGTTGTATTTTCAAAACGACACTTTAGGTCGTTCAATATAACCATGCATGAGATGCCATGAACGTTACACCCAGGTATTCAATTCCGCTGCCAATCAGGTAAATTCAGGGTGTGACATTTGGAATGTGTTATTATATTTTGCAGGTATAAGGGTTTGAAAACAAAGCAAAAACGGTGATTTTCAGATAAGTTTTGACGACGTTTTCGTGTTTTACGAGGCTCATACGATGTCGAAAAAATTCTCTGAGCACACCATTGGAAAGAGCACGAAAAAACGAGTCCGACGGTAATTTCCTCACCTTTTGAACATTCCTAAAACTCTTAATATAAACCGTTCAAAATTCTATTTTACTAATATATACAGAACTGTGCTAACAATAGGATAAAAGGAATTAATATCATCTATATTGTTGAAGTGCTGCTCTAGCTCAACTGGAAATGCACTTCACTCCCACCAACAGACTCGAGTTCGAATCCAGGGCGAGGCAAATTGGTTTTTTCATCTTCATTGCCACGTGTCACCACGCGAGTGGTGCCAAGTGGCGGACTCGACACGTGGTACTTGCCAAGTGGCGCCTAACACATCATCAGGTGGGTCCCACACCGCCACGTGGCGACATCTGCCTATTGAAGTTAAGGGCTAACCACAAGGACATTTTATGTAAATAATAAGGACTAGCATTGCAATTTGGTACTAACGAGAAGGACGATTTATGTAAATAACTCTAACGGAAAACCTTAATCACCCCGTTAGTACACAAGATAGCAAAGATTAGTAAGTTCAGACCCCAAGTTAGTAGGATTAATAGTTCAATACACAACTTAGTAAAACGTGGCAAGTTGGATACATTTAGAAATCATTATCCCTAATTTTTTTACCGTTCGTTTTTTTTTTTTTTTTTTTTTTTTTTTTTTTTTTTTTTTTTTTTTTTTTTTTTTTTTTTTTTTAATATCATATGATATAATCATATAAATTATATATTTTATGTCTCCTTATTTTTTAAAAATTTAAATTCGAGTCCAAATAAAATTTAAATCCAAATCTAAATCGAACACCACTTGGGGAACCAAACCGACCATGAAAATACTAGAAGAGAAAGATGTCTTCGAATGAAAAACGTGGGTGGGACCAGTGGACCACGTATCAAAATTACCAGGCCCAGGAGTTTTAATATTAAAAGACTTTTCACACTTGTTTGGTTATATATTATTAACACACACCTAGTACTCTATACTTGTAATCTTGTATTGTAGAGGAAAGGGAAGGAATATGGCCAGCGGTGCTGGAAAGACAGTTTGTGTAACAGGAGGTTCAGGATACATAGCTTCATGGCTCGTCAAATTCTTACTCCAACGCGGTTACACTGTCAAAGCTTCTGTTCGCGATCCTAGTCAGTCTCTTTCTCCTTATTCATAATTCATTTAATCTACTTTTTATTATACCTTCGAGTGACTCCATCTGTAAATTAATTAGCTATTCTGGTTTACATTTATTGTCATTCATTTTGCTCATATTTACACTAAACTTATTAAACGTATACGCCCATTGGTAAGTAATAAGCTGTAATATATATAAGCGAACAAAAACTGAATTGGTGTTTATTTAAGCTTATATGTGGGCTTATCACTTATGAGCTTATTTGATTTCGGCTTATATTTCATAAGCCTCAATTTTTCGGCTTGTTTTGGGACTTGTGGGCTTATATATGTTTATTATGATATGATAAACTTATATAAGCTCATAAGTCGTAAGTCTCAAAATAAGCCGGAAAATTGGGGATTATGAAACATAAGGAAATCAAACAAGCTCATAAGCCCACATATAAGCTTAAACAAACACCCCCGGATCCCTATGTAAAACAAAGAGCATGTTCCGGGAAAGTCAAGCCTTTTTTGCTGTTATGTACGTGGCCTAACCGATAATTGAGTGGCCGTTTCAGGACACTTCCGTATGTATTAACCTTCAATTATTTTTAAAGTTTTCTACACATATGGCTGTGTTTGGGAGACGCTTCTAGGGGGCTTATGGGCGCTTAAACTTTTAAAATAAGCCGCCTTATAAAATAAATCTTGTTTGTCACACGGGCTTATGAAGGTTTATATAAGTCATAAGCCTCCATAAGCCCAAGCCCATTGAAAAGGGCTTATAGCTAGCTAAATTACTTAAATACCCTTCAAAATATAAAGGATTATCACGCAAAAGCTAGAAATAATCTGAATTTAATTGGGCTAATTGCTTGAAAATGTATCATACTTGTTACTTTTTGTTATTGAGTGTACTGAACCTTTTTTTTTTTTTTTTTTTTTTTTTTTTTTTTTTTTTTTGTGTTGTTTTTTTTTTTTTTTTTTTTTTTTTTTTTTTTTTTTTTTTATTGTGTGTGGAGAACTTTAAAATTTATATTATTGCGTTTATTTTGTAAATATTCANAAAGTTCAGTACACACAGTAACAAAAAGTGACAAGTATGATACATTTTCAAACAATTAGCCCAATTTAATTTGATGTATTTTTATGCGATTTTACATTAATAAGCTTCAGTTCTAACTAACGCCAAACAACTTTATAAAAATATAAGCTTGGCTTATAATATAACCCCAACTCCAACTCCACTTCCACTCCAGCCCGAGCCTAGCCCATTGCGCCAAACATACCCGGTCCTAGTTTTCTTGATACAACAACTATTCCCAATCCCGCCTGAGGTACGTGGGAGGTAGGATGTAGATGGTCACACCCCTTCCCGAGGGTAAAGGGACTGAAAGATCCAAAATAGTTGCAAGTTGTAACTCCAATAATGTGATGCCCGTGTCACAGTTAAAAAAAGGTTTATTAGTACCTAGTCTTTTAACTCTGTTTATATGTGTTTACTTTTAAACTGCTGTTTTTGTTTTACCATCAGTTTACAAAACCATGATAATGGTTAATTGTAAGATCTGATATCCTAGAAAGGCATTAGCAATGCTTAACACTGAAAAAGGATATAATCATTTCATAGCATAGATATATCATCCTGATAAAGTTTTCCATCATATTGGAGAACATAGCTTTTACGGAGTAGTTGTTTGTGTTAAACGTACAACTGATGGCTAAAACGTTATATTTCTTTGTTTAATTATATTGATGTTGGTTTTTTCAGATGACCCTAAGAAAACAGATCACTTGCTCAAACTTGATGGAGCTAAGGAAAGGCTACATCTATTCAAGGCTAATCTGCTTGAAGAAGGCTCCTTTGACGCTGCAGTTGAAGGCTGTGAAGGTGTTTTCCACACAGCTTCTCCCTTTTACCATAAAGTCACTGATCCGCAGGTTCGTTGTTTTTCTGATACTATTACTACTATGTAGTACTGCTTTTCTAGACCTTGCTTCCTAATTGTCACAATAGACAATAGAGTGAGAATTCTTGAAATATATACCAAAATGTTAACATCTGTAATAAAACGTAACGGAGGAATGATAAATGCCATGGTGAGTTTGTCATATAAACTGTGAATTTCGGTGCATGCCACCTTTGAGACAAAATCTTGAAATGTAGGATTCAGTGAGTTGAGGACTAGTCATGTTTTCTCCAATCTTTAATGAATAAAAAGGTTTTTGTCTTCGCTGCTTTTAGTTGTGGTGAAATGTGAGCCTGTTAGGCATCTTTTCAATATACTATATAAATGAGAAAAAAATATGTGCTACCACATGTGGGGCTTTGCTCTACCTCGGATATGCCTCTTCCTTATGCTATTTGTGATCTGCCTCTTTGTCGTCTTAGGATTGTGGTTGATTTAATTATGGTTGTGCCTATTCCAAAAGTAAACTTATAGTCTTCTGGTCATAATTTTAGAATTGTCTAGTCTTTAAATGAATACCAAAGGCTAACTAATGTTTGATTGACATTTATCCTTTTACAAGTTTAATGTTTTGGGTGCCCCAATCATATTTATTGCTTTGTAGCTGATACTTTTGACTATCGCTTTGTAGAAATAACAAGTAGTAGAGCAGTTAAAAACACTGCAGAATCTTTGAAATGTTTGAATCCATCTGTTGAGTTCTTTCTTTCAAGACTTCCTTATTATATACTGTATTTTTTTTCTTTCTGGTTACTTTTTACATTTGAAAGACAGTCTGCACCTCTTTATCTGTTTTTAATTTGAGTTCACAACAGAATCCTTCTCTTTTGTCATGGGGAACATGTTTGTGTGATTAACCCTACTGAAAAAAACTCAGGTTTTAGTAGCTGAACACCGTGCATGTGAAATTTCATTTAAATTTAAGTCTGATACAGTTGTCCTGTTACACTTGATGACATGCATACAAATTGCAAACTTATGTAAACAATTCTCAAGAAAAATGATCGCTCCATTTATATTCCGCTGTAATATCCTTTTAATTGATTCCCATATACTTTACTCTTGGTTTCAGGCAGAATTGATTGATCCTGCATTGAAAGGGACACTAAATGTGCTTGGTTCATGTTCAAAGGCATCAACAGTTAAAAGAGTGGTGGTGACATCCTCTGTTGCAGCAGTCGCTTACAATGGCAGGCCTAGGACTCCTGAAGTTGTTGTTGACGAGACTTGGTTTTCTGATCCCGATATTTGCAAGGAAAACAAGGTCTGCACATCTTATTATTTGTATTTCTCCTCTCTTATAAAATGTAAACATATTCTGATATGTTTAAAAGTGCGAGATTTTTTACATAAAGCTTTCACATTTTATGAGTGGCGTAGAAACAATGTGTGTGAAAATTGCTTATTTGTTAAGAGTGTGACGATACTTTTTGCTAAATACTTAATATACATGACACTAGAATACTAGATCATATAAAAATTAACTAGCCTATAGCTGTCTGCTTTCAATGTATGCTAAGCACCTATTTCTTGTCTTAAAAAGTTACTGTCTACAGGATATGTGCTCTTCTTTTCTGGCCTTAATATATAATATGTTTTTTCACATGTTCATGTTAACAGATGTGGTACGTGCTGTCCAAAACTTTGGCTGAGGAGGCTGCATGGAAATTTGCAAAAGAAAAAGGATTAGAGATAGTTACCATAAACCCAGCAATGGTGATCGGTCCCCTATTACAGCCGACACTTAACACTAGTGCTGAAGCAATTGCAAACCTATTCGGTGCGTACGATTCGTTTTAATCTGCAATTATAGACTTTGTAATGGGGCCAATCTTGATCCGTTTGTATACAAACAGGTTGATTTGTGGTATATCTCTCACAGGTCCGGTATGTTAAGATAAAACATATAACTAAAAAGGAAATGGGTCAAATGGGGCATCACATGGGTTGGAACTTGGAAGTCATCTAAAAAGTAGTATTTAAAATTCATAAAGCTTTTAAAATTCACTTTCTTAAAAGAAGTTCAGATTGTTATTGTAGCAAGATAGTTTTGTAATCGTATTCATCTGATTATTTATTTAATTAATTTTCTAAAGTAAAAATAGAAGAGTATCCTTCCGAAAATGCATAATTGCATATATATCCAAAGCATGCATAAAAACCATTGTACTATTTGCATCAAAAACTTGTACAAAGGATATATATGCAATTATTCACTTTGGGAGGGATTTATATGCAATTCTGCCTAAAAAGTACTCACTTTGGTACAAACTCATTATTACTGAACCCTCCCATTTTGCCACCCCCAAGTTTGTGAGTCGACAATAAGTATTGCTTATGAATATCATTTTGCAATTGGTAATTTCTATGGTGGGAACTTTGAATGAATATAACTGTTGACAAATTCTCAATGAATAGATTAGTTATTTCTGCACACCCATGCATAGATGACTTTGAAAGGAATAATAGATGTTGCAGGGGAAATTAAAACTTATCGTTCTAGATTCCTATCCTCAGGGCTTGAATCCTTGTATTTCTTATACCTGATAAGTGATAAGTAATACAAGCCATTACTGAAAGGGCTTACAATCATGCTGTGAGTACGGTTATCTTGACCCTTCTAGTTTTGACATTTTTATGAAGGTCCATGACGTTTTTCCTAAAAAAATTTATGTTGTATGTTAAAAACGATTTCCATAATATATTCCTTCTTCTTCTTTGTGTAAAAAGTTATCAGTTGTTTTGCCTCTGTTTGAACATGGTATTGGTGAAGGGTTGGTCCCAAAAAATTTGTATGTTAACATCATCGTACTTGACATGCTATAATTGTATATTTCAGTTTTATTTTTATGATCCTATCTATGTAACTTTGTTATACCATGTATGAGGATGCATTATCTATCATATTAGTGACTTAAGAAGGTGATGTGTTGCAGGGGCACAAACATATCCAAATGCTAGCTTTGGATGGGTTAATGTTAAGGATGTTGCAAATGCGCATGTCCAAGCTTTTGAAATTCCTTCAGCAACTGGGAGATATGTTTTGGTGGAAAGAGTTGCTCATTTGTCAGAAATAGTTGAGATATTACGCAAGCATTATCCTTCATACAAACTTCCAGACAAGTAAGCTTCTTCCCTCCACCCTTAAAGCTTTAACTAGCATGTTACGTACTCATAGAAAAGTTCCGTATACATAAGGCAAAGGTGGCGATTTCGACCCATTTACTTACGAATAGGCCAGCCGAGGTTATGTTGTATCTTTAACCGGTCATGTGAGTAAGATAAAAATATAATTTATTAAATAGAAAGTGGCATAGTATAGTCATATCATGCCAAATCATTGCATTTCATGGCCATTTTCAGTAAATTTATCCACTCGTGAATGTAGAAGTTTAGAGCGAGGTTTGAAGTGGAAATTGGTAATGAGCATATTACATAATGAAAACATCATTTTAAGTAATCCTCATGATTGAGGACCTGGTTGTTATGTCTCTTATAAATGAAGCACGAATATAATTCTTACACTCGCTGCAGATCTTTTTGGAATAGATATATTGAATGAGGTCTAGTACAATTGAGAAAAAAACATGTTTGAAGGACAGGAAATTATCATTTGTTAATCCTTTTTTAACATGAGCATACGTTCGACTACTTGTTTTTGGCTTGTATTGTTTAATAGTTTTATGTCAAATGTTGAAATTTTTATAGGATAGGATAATTGTTTACACAGGTTTGGGTGTAATGGATAATTTTGTGTATGTATTTTGCCCCTTTTTAATTATTTGAGCCAAAAAAACATTGTAGAGTGACAAATTGGGTTGTGGTGGTGATGTGCAGGTGTGCAGATGACAAGCCTTTTGTTCCAACGTACCAAGTGTCCAAGGCAAAGGCAAAGAGCTTGGGCATCGACTACATCTCTCTTGAACAGAGCCTCAAGGAAACTGTGGACAGCTTAATCGAGAAGAACTTTATTGGGGCCTCATCAAACATGTGAAATCATCTCCCAGAATGTCATGAATAATAAACATACTAGTTATTAGCATCCGAATCAAAGCTTGAATGGGATTCATTCATATGAAAGAATGGATCAAAAGCTTGAGATTAAATAAGAAAATTGTAACACCCCAACTTATATACTGATATGAGGTGAAGTTCTACTGTACTTATTAATGAATGAATGTTGTCATTATATGATAATTTAAATGTGCTGCTATATAGACGTTGATTAGAAGTTGCACAAATGTCGATTTTCTTTGGACTACAAAGTTAGCAAAATAAATTTGTGAAAGAAAATCGACAAATAAACAAAGTATTAATGAGACTCGATTCAGGTCTATGACATACTGGAGGTTAATTATCCTTAAAAACAACGTTTCTTACGTCCTTGATTATGTTTTATACTGCTTCTTTTGTTTACACTATCGGTTATAAATTATTAATTAAGTTTCATACTAAGGAAAATGAAAAAAATACTCATTTTTACACTCCTTGTTCATCAAATATAATCACATTTTCTGTAGCATAAGTGATGGTTTCGGGTGAAGTTATGAGAGAAATAAACTGTTTACGGCTAATAAAATGTTAATTATTTATATTTTTATAGTTATTGAATCAAATATAAGTAACATTGTCAAAATGGTTTTAGCATGTCACAGCCAAATCTATATAGAAGCAAAATTTGGTATTCTTTCATGTCATGGACAACATCCATGATGTCATTTTTGTTTCACAGTAAAAAAAGCTGTCTCTAAAAGTAACTCTTTCCTTATTTAAAACAGAGTTTACCTACACCAGCATAGCTAGTGCTATAACACAGTTTTGGTGAAACAATCAATATTTTTGCTGAATGGATAACAAGTAACACGTGGCAGAAACCCATTTGACATAACCTTACATTTTGGATAAGAAAATAGATCAGACACATCTTTGAATAATGAAACATAAAGTACAAGTACTAGTAATGGGTTCAAAAAATGTGATCAATTTTCTTATCAACTAATTACTCCAATAATACTACAAATGGCATCCATGACAATGACATCCTCATTCTTTGGCGCATTGGCACCCACCAAGCAACCCTCAACGACCACTAGCCATCGCGGGTTGGTTGTGATGGCCAATGCGACAAAAGTTGATAAAAAGGAAGAGAGTGGGAGGCGGGTGATGATGTTTGCAGTAGCTGCAGCTGCTGCAGCCTCTGTTGCCAAAATTGCATTGGCAGCAGAGGAAGAGGAGCCGAAGCGAGGGACTGCAGCTGCCAAAAAGAAATATGGACCTGTCTGTGTTACTATGCCAACTGCCCGTATTTGCCGTAACTAATTAAAATGTAACTTTTACTTTTTTGTATCGCTATAAGAAATCTGTGCTCTTTCGCTATTGTGTAAAAAGCAAATAATATGTACTTAAGGTTTGTATTTGCTGCAACAATTGCATTGTCTGTTTTATACATTAAATATGACAATGTTAGTAATTCACTATGCAACTTTTTGTATCTTTCCAGAACTACGTATTCTTATTCAAGAATGGTTAGTTTTACAAGACATGAGGGTATATATAAGCATGATGATAAACCAATCTATTTCCAGAACGAAAAATACCATAAGGTTAACTATATTGAAAAGTAGTTTTAGAAATGGATAGTTTTACTCGATTGAGTAATGGTTTTCGTCTTTTGATAGGTTTATTGGAAGACCAAGGTGTTAACTTCCGTGATCAAGTCAAGGTTTTGGACTAAAGGTTTATCATAAGACCACTTAGTTGATAGCTTGATACAAATGTTTTGTGGCAATACAGTGAAGGGATATTATGTAGTGTTTGTCTCGCAATTAGAGATGAAAATTTGAAGAACCTTACACACGCATTAATATACTTAATCAAGAAATGAACAAAATGTTGTAAATGAAGAGTATGCATTCTGTAGATGAAGAGAATCAAAATGATTCTGCTATGCATGTTGAAACAATTAGATTACTGTTTCGACAATCTTATCAAACATAGCAAAAACCGCCAATAAAAATCACGTCAGGCATACAGGTGACACACTAGGTTGTTAATGCAATTTAGTGAACGACACTAATAACTAGTCAGCGCGGTCATCAGAGGCCTTGAAGTGGATAACCAACGATGCAATATAGTTTATTTGGTAGCTACTTATAACTTTATAGCAATCTCTTAAAAAAATTATGTGGTTGAGGCACTACTCCATTACACCATTAGACACCCTCGTATCTTTAGATAAAAGTCCCATCGATATATCTATCATGATTACTCAAAGTGAATGTAGTTTCTCCGTGCACTTCTGAAGAACAGTCAACAGATTCTCCCCATGAGGACATGTCGAATCTCCAATGATAAGTCTTCACTATATATAAAATCAATTTGTATGATTTTGCAAACATTTAAGACCATGTTATGTTTCTGAATATCTTTGACTCATCATCCACACACCGTTCTATAATCGACATCTATATTTTGTTTGTGTATGTCAGTTGTACACTTGTACTCTTGACGAATTCGGACAGATCATCAATACAAGCCAAAGACCAAGAAACTAACATATAACTATCCATCAAATCTCTAAGGTAGTGTTTGTATTGCAACTCGTTAGAAGAAACAAGCATTGGTTTGATATAAAATGAGAAATGGAAAGGGAGAAGAAAGAAAACGCAAACCATCGCAACAGGCTTTCTCACACTAAGCACCTAAAAATGAACATCTATTACTTTTGTAGACAGTTCATTCCTAAACCCCTCGCGCGCCAAACTCACGCCAACAAAAAGTGTTGCAAGCAAAATTTTCTCATGAGCAACTAGTCATGCAGACTAGAAGCCTCTATTGCAGTTTAAATAGTGAGAGTTTATGGGGCGTATTTTTTTAACCCTCAAATATTTCTAGGTAACATTTAGACTCATGTATCATTGCAAGGGATCACTGTTGACATAAACAGTTATATCGCAAACTGTACTCAAGTTTCATAGGTCACAGTTTAATGCATAATTGCATGCAGCACAATCTATATTGTACAAGCCTGGAACTTGTAAAGCTTTAAACATTAGACAGTTGATATAAGGTTTTTATATCTCTGAAGAGCATGACATTCAAATTAACAAACGCAGCATATGTGACAGATGAAAACCAAAGAAAATGAAACAGGATTTAGACATCTGGAAACTTATTGATATAGAACACCAGAACTACACGACCATATCAATACAGGAGCAAAACCATGTCTGTAAGACCCAAGAGGTATCATTATCCTTCTCTTTAAGCCTCTTATGGGTCATACGTTAAATCAAATACTACTCTCATAGAAAAAAGAAGCTTAAAAAACTCAAAACAAACGTTCTAACTTCAAAAAGGACATACATGGAGAAACAACTTTGAATCAACAGCTGAATTGAAACACACTAGAGTATAAAATACAGAGCTTTGTGAAGCATACTCTTATTCTGGTTGTTACCGACATTCCTGATGATATAACTACTGGCTTTTGCCATTTTGCTGGGAAGCAGCAAAGTTACGGATGACCTCCATTGCCAGTTGATGAGCAGTCTTATTCTCCAAACTTGCAAGTTCATCTACAGCTTCGTATGTTTCCTTGTCAGTAAAAAGCTTCAAATAGTATCGGGAAGATGATTTTGGTACACCCTTCCACTTGTCAACGAATTCTTGAAGTTTCTCAAATCCCTGAATATAACATAGAAGAAAATGTTGTAACACAATATCAGCCAAGGTTGTTCCAATATGACTAGATACACCAAGATGGGCAGCCCGGGAGGGTGGGGCAGTTTGGGTATTCAATGAAAACAGATCCACATTGAAATAGTCCATTACTTTTGTACTGGTCTAGAGGGGCCGGGTTGAATTAGAGGGTCTTTAAAATTGCTTATTTTTTCAACTTATGATTCTGCTCATCAATTCAGCGTTTGGATTTACTTATAACTGCTTATTTTATCCCAAATTGACCAAATATGCAGAAGCACTCCAAACTGCTTTAGAATAAACAATCCCAAGCACCCTCTTAGTAGACCTACATAAAAACTTGTCCCTTTTTGATATAAAGCTGTGATTTAAAAAATCAATGTTATAAGAATAACATATATCTTTGAATAAATCAGTTGAGAGGTTGAGTGCATTAGAAATAGCTTTTTGAGGACTTTCAACCTGTTTGACCAGTTCCTCTTTCACTGTTAAAGATAACAAACAACCGAATTCAACCCATAAGTAAATGGGTCCAAATGCCACTTTTAAATGACCCACATAAAGAAACTAAATTTGTTCAAAGTCTAATTCAGATAGGCATCTAACCACACGATTTGTGAAGTCGCCAAATGATTCTTTAGATTTCCTCTTCAATCGCCAGTTGTAAAACAAAGGCTCGAAAACTTTCTCAAGGTCATGGATCTTAACCTTGTTCATGAAAGTTCTTGCTAATACAGTTTGGGCGGGTGTTCCCCCGAGCCAGATCTATAAGACCACAAATCCCATTTTCAATTAGTATAAGCAAAATATGATAACTCCTAGAAACTAGTCAAAATAGTAACAAAAGATTGAAGTACCTGATAGCTGTTAGGACCATCACCAACTAATCCAAGCTCAGCCATGTAGGGACGAGCACAACCGTTAGGGCAACCAGTAACTCTTACTACTATTGATTGATTATATGAGAGACCAACCTGAGATCACAATATTCATGCTTCTTGAGTAAAAAGTGTCATATGCACATTTTAAAGAGTACAATAATCGTCAAGTCTTTTACATAAAAAAAAATATCATTTCTCAGGGAAAATTACCTTCTCAAATGTAGCTCGAACCCGCTTAAGAAGGTCAGGAATTCCTCGTTCGGCCTCAGTTATAGCAAGAGGGCAGAGAGGCAGAGCAGGGCATGCCATTGCAGTTATGTTAAGGGGGTCCAAATAGGTGGTAGGCTGCCATAAGTAACAGACTTTGTATTAAAACCAAATTTCAGGAGATAATAATAATTGTTATAGTTTTTATCTAGCGTGCCTAAGGTGGTGCCCGAAAATGTGGTTGGCTGCCATAAGTAACAAGCTTTGTATTAATACCAATTTCAGGAGATAATATATATTTAACTGGCAAGAGCTGGAGACAAGAAAACTCTAGCAGGAAACAAAATTAGAGCATCATATTTTAGCAATTAGCATGAATGTCAAAGCTGTGTCTCATTGCAAACAAGCAGAAATGCTAAGTGACACCACCTTAGACAAGCTAGTTATAAATAATAAATTACAGCTCAATAGATAAAGAGATTCAGAATACATAAACCATTTTTCTATTTCTATTTTCTTCGCTAATTTCAAAGCCTGGAATTGCAAGAAATATCCTATGTCATCCATTCGAAATATACATACGGAGTAATTCATAAGACAACTTGTGTGAAACGGATGTCTTACCAGCAAGTCACCATTTGCTAGAGCTACTGAGATTGGACGTTTCCAAGAGGGGCGGATATCACAAAGGACAATGTTTTGATTTGGGGTGATCCGCACATTCAAGTTATACTTCTCAATTATTTCACGTAATGTCGTCTTTGATTTCCCCTGAACTCGGCCATTATTAACATTGATCCCACAAAATAAACGACCATCTCCCTGTCACCATCAAAATAAACAAAAAAAATCTTAAGTAACCAACTCATAAATAACACAAAATTTTAAGTTTATTTTCAAACCATATTCTGTGAGGTGAATTGTAAAGAAAACTCTAGCAGGAAACAAAACTAGAGCATCATATTTTAGCAATTAGCATGAATGTCAAAGCTGTGTCTCATTGCAAACAAGCAGAAATGCAAAGTGACACCACCTTAGACAAGCTAGTTAAAAATAATAACTTACAACTCAATAGATAAGAGATTCAGAATACATAAACCATTTTTCTATTTCTATATTCTTCGCTAATTTCAAAGCTTGGAATTGCAAGCAATATCCTATGTCATCCATTCGAAAAATACATACGGAGTAATTCATAAGACAACTTGTGTGAAACGGATGTCTTACCAGCAAGTCACCATTTGCTAACGCTACTGAGATTGGACGTTTCCAAGAGGGGCGGATATCACAAAGGACAATGTTTTGGTTTGGAGTGATCCGCACATTCAAGTTATACTTCTCAATTATTTCACGTAATGTCGTCTTTGATTTCCCCTGAACTCGGCCACTATTAACATTGATCCCACAAAATAAACGACCATCTCCCTGCCACCATCAAAATAAACAAAAAAATCTTTAGTAACCAACTCATAAATAACACAAAATTTAAGTAAAAGTTTACTTGCAAAGAGGTTAATTGACAGAACAAACCTGCTCATGCCACCCCAGATGGCTTTTAAATTCCCACTCAGGCAACTCATGGCAAGGCTCAAACTTCTTTCCAAAGTACTGTTCAGTAACAGACCTAAACTTGTCGATCCCCCATGAATCTATCAGATACTTCATTCTACTATACCTCCTGTCATCTCTTCTGCCATTTTCTCTTTGTGTAACAACAATAGCCTTCACTGCATACAAAATGTCCTCTTTAGGTACATAACCCAAGGGTTCAGCTAGTCGTGGAAAAGTGGTTTCCATCCTATGTGTTCTTCCCATTCCACCACCAACCTGTAAAAGAATATATGAGCTTTATGTGCAAACCAAAAAACAGACAATTAATAAAAGTACTTATAATTGGCTTACATATATATTGAAGCCCTGAGGTTCACCCTTTTCATCGGAGACAACAACGACCCCAATGTCATTAGTGAAAAGATCAACTGAGTTATCCGTAGGGACAGTAACTGCAACTTTAAACTTCCTTGGCAAAAACTGAGTTCCGTAAATAGGCTCGGCTGAATCTGGGAAATTAGTTCCATGAGAGTTATCATTACGAGCTTTCACAACTTCAGCTGGTTCAGCAGTCATAAACTGCTCGCCATCGACCCACATATCATAATAAAATCCAGACTGTGGAGTCAAAAGTGCAGNCCATTATTAACATTGATCCCACAAAATAAACGACCATCTCCCTGTCACCATCAAAATAAACAAAAAAAATCTTAAGTAACCAACTCATAAATAACACAAAATTTTAAGTTTATTTTCAAACCATATTCTGTGAGGTGAATTGACAGAACAAACCTGCTCATGCCACCCCAGATGGCTTTTAAATTCCCACTCAGGCAACTCATGGCAAGGCTCAAACTTCTTTCCAAAGTACTGTTCAGTAACAGACCTAAACTTGTCGATCCCCCATGAATCTATCAGATACTTCATTCTACTATACCTCCTGTCATCTCTTCTGCCATTTTCTCTTTGTGTAACAACAATAGCCTTGACTGCATACAAAATGTCCTCTTTAGGTACATAACCCAAGGGTTCAGCTAGTCGTGGAAAAGTGGTTTCCATCCTATGTGTTCTTCCCATTCCACCACCAACCTGTAAAAGAATATATGAGCTTTATGTGCAAACCAAAAAACAGACAATTAATAAAAGTAATTATAAAATTGGCTTACGTATATATTGAAGCCCTGAGGTTCTCCATTTTCATCAGAGACAACAACGACCCCAATGTCATTAGTGAAAAGATCAACTGAGTTATCCGTAGGGACAGTAACTGCAACTTTAAACTTCCTTGGCAAAAACTGAGTTCCGTAAATAGGCTCGGCTGAATCTGGGAAATTAGTTCCATGAGAGTTATCATTACGAGCTTTCACAACTTCAGCTGGTTCAGCAGTCATAAACTGCTCCCCATCGACCCACATATCATAATAAAATCCAGACTGTGGAGTCAAAAGTGCAGCAATGTTGTCGGCTGTTTGTTGTGCGAAAAGATAATCTTTTCTCACAAATGGAGCAGCGGGAGCAAGAACATTTCTGTTGAGATCACCACATGCACCGAGTGTTGACCCCATGTTTCTGATAATAGTACTCATCACAGTCTTGAGATCCTTCTTAATGACACCGTGAAGCTGAAACGTCTGTCGGGTTGTCAACCGAAGCGTTCCAATTCCAAACTGATCCGCAAGATCGTCCATTGCAAGGTAAAGTTGGTTGGAAACTTTCCCAGATGGGTTCTTAGTACGAAGCATAAAGGAGTATGATTTGCCACCTCTCTCGTCTCTGTTGTATTGCTGGTAGCTTCCATGGAACTTGATGAGTTGGGTAGCAGCCTCGTTTATGTTAGGCGCATCAGTTAAGAGTTCCTCGTTAAGAGGGTATCTTATGTAGTTGCTTTGTTCCTTGAATATCTCGACCTTGCTACGCTTGGTCTCAACTGCAGTCTCAGGCCTCACTGGCTGCAATTACATATAACATAATAATATTCAGTTTAAATATGCACATATAACATAAAGATCTAAAGTTCCGTTAAAACAAATTCTCTTTTCTAGCTAAATTCCTTAACAAATCTGTTAAAAGGACTAAACTTTATTAAGATTATCTATATATA
This sequence comes from Artemisia annua, assembly GCA_014162995.1. Taxonomy (NCBI): domain Eukaryota; kingdom Viridiplantae; phylum Streptophyta; class Magnoliopsida; order Asterales; family Asteraceae; genus Artemisia; species Artemisia annua. The sequence continues at coordinate 45,872 of LBNU01030698.1, read as the reverse complement.
TACATTTGAAAATGCCAATTAAGGGGGGTGTTTGTTTTAGCTTATTTGATGGGCTTTTGAGCTTATTGAGATTTTAATAAGCTCGTAAGTTCATTATTAATAGCTGATAAGTTTATCCACTTGAGCTTATAAGCTATGGCTTATAAGCTCACTCATCAACTTGAGCTTATAAGCTATTAATAACGAGCTTATGAAAATCGCAATAAGCTGAAAAGCCCACCAAATAAGCTAAAAGAAACACCACCTTAGTTGGCATTTTCAAATGTATATATATAGATTTGAAAATGGCAATTAAATAAATCAAGGAATGAATGGCAATTAAATAAGCTAAACCATTTTTAGCACAAATTAAGGTAGTATATATATATAGAGATTTGAAAATGGCAAAATTAAAAAAATGAAGGAATGAATGGTAGCTGGTGCACATTGTAAATCAGACAAGGATTGCATAACTTGTTGTTATAAATAAGTTTTATTAAAGAAAAAATGATGGTTGGTATAAGTTGATTGATTTGTGAGTCGGTTATGGATTAATATTAACAACATAGCTTTTATATGTATAATATAAAGTTGTTATAAATCAGGAGAAGAAAACATAAAGGAAGGAAATGATGAAAGGTAAATATACCGTAGAAACAGCTCTGATGACGGTTGAGGATGAAGAAGAGAGAGGATGTTTTATTGTTATGCGTTTATCCAACAAAACTGATGAAGACGACGAGTAACAGCTGCTGCTGCTGCTGCTGCTTTTCAAATGAAATGGATCTTTTACCAGACTAGCTCCTCCTCCGATCGATGCAGCAGCCATCGGAATAAACCTGCTTCTGAGTGTTAGCTGCTAGGGTTTGGTATTTATTTTATTAATGGACGGACCAGCAGTACAAAAAGCTGGATCCTATATATATCAAAATCGAATGGTTGGTTGCTACTAATTAAAAAGAAAAATGAAGCTCAGTGCGTTTTGTATTTTGCCATGTCACGTGCCTATCACACGACCACTCCTTCATTTCCCCACGCGCCTCTTCTTTCTACTCTCTTCTACTATAACCTTTTCTTCTTTTTTTTTCCCTTGCTATTTATTTATTTTTTTATTTTTTATTTAATTAACTAACTATCACACAGTATTTAAACTACAAAATTGTCTCACATTTTTTGTTTTAATCAAAACTTTAATTTGCAATCATTTGATTGAAAAACTTCTAAATTTGACAATATCTTTACTTTCACTTTCTCAAATATATTGCTACATACCAAAATAAGTGTTTAACAAAAAGAGTTTTACTAACAACACATGATTAGAGCTATTGTTAAGATTTAAGAGAGCATGTTTTATTGCAGTTGGTTGAAAGAATATAATTCATCTAACCATACTCAAGAATTGTTTATTCACTATTTTTGAGATTTGTCTTCATTTTTATCAAGATTATCAAACAATTGAATAATTCAAATGTGATATTCTAGTGAAAACATTTGAAAAATCAGTGACTTTAGGGTTGCCGTTAGCAAAGCCAAAATCCATAAATAATGTAACCATTGTTGCTTGACAAAAATACATTGTTAGACAAACGATTGCAGTTTTTATTGCTTCAAGAGCCAATGATGGAACTTGAACATTAGCTGTATATTACGTCCTTGTTTGTCTAACAATGTAT
>LBNU01030698.1:26007-43880 GCA_014162995.1 Artemisia annua | reverse complement strand
GGTGGGGGAGGGAGGAATTTATTTCGGAGAAGCCGAATCGATTTTTTTTTCTTTGTATTATCAACTAAATTACGCCTAAAACCTATAATATTTACATTAGTTGCCGCAACTTTTGAAAGGTCGGGACCCTCTCCTAAAGAGTTCCACCATTATCAGGAGTGACGCCCAATTAATTAAAAATCATGACATTTCAAAAATCATTACCTTCACAACTAAATCTCAACATATTTTTCGTGTCAACTAGTTAACATTATCGAATATTAATATTTTGTATTGACAAACGTTCAAAATTATTTATTTTGTATATACATATAACACTATGTTAAGCTTAAAACACAAAACAAAAATACACTAGCAACAACATGAACCTAGTGCCGTTCCAAAAAATAACAACATGAAACTAGTATTTGAATATATTAAATATAACTTCAAAAATAAAACCTCACAACAAACAAAATGGCCTCTAGAGTTAACGGTGTGTTCTCGACTTTTTCATTAAAAGAAAAGAAGTGATCCTCAATCACTTCTCTTCTTCCTTCTTCCTCCCAAAAGTGAGCGGATCATCTTCCTCCCCAAAAACACAAACACTTTCGTTCCTCAATCACTTCTTTTCTCCCCTATTTACTTCCTAAAAAAACTCAAGAACAAATGTTTGACTAACTTCCTCCCTTAATTATTTCCTTTCTCCTCAAAAATGAACTCAAGAACAAAGCGTAAGGGGCGCAAGTGTCGGATGGGTTAGTTGGAAGGGCAGGGGAAAAACGCGTGAATTCTACGCGCGTGTTGTGATACAAGAAAACAAAATTTGTGTTGTAAAGTTGAGTGATAGTGGTGGGGTTCATTGAACTTGGACGTTTTTTAACTAGTGTTGTTTGAGAAGAGCTTTGTTTGCATACCAAAACATATGATTTTTTGACTTGATTGTCAAAGTCAACAAAGGCTGCATCTCACAAATTCACAATCTGGTTTTAAAACTTGGTCGTAATTATTGTCGGACGATATCAAATCGTATTTTGTTATTTACTTCAATTTCGATTAAATAATCCTCCATCCATCTCATTTTTTATTATGAATCTTTCGTTTTTATTTTCGTCTATATTATTGACTTTTACTAAAAATAACACTTATATTTGTTTAACTTATGGATATAAGACCAAATTTTTTTTACATACTAATGGACTAATCTCTACTATCCATCTTCCCTCCATCTTTATTTGATCTAATGGATGAGATTAATCCCAACAATTTAAAAAACCTACTTTCATTTTTTTTTTCAAATATTAATATTTTTCAAACCTTTAATCGTTAAGCGAAAAAAAATATTCCGTTACGACGAGCATTTAATTATCTTTCTATAGATAGGCACTTTGATATATTTTCGACAAATTTTTTTTTCGTTTTTTTCACGTTTTTTTTCGTGACCGAAAAAATCACATATGATATATCATTAGGGCTGTCATTCGGGTTGACCTGGTCGTGTTCGGGTCAACTCGGGTTAAGCCTCCACAAAACATACCCGAACCCGACCCTATTTAGAACTCGGGTCAACTCGGGTCGGGTCAATTCGGGTTCGGGTCAACTCGGGTTTGGGGTTAACCCGAGTATTTTTACATTGTAAAGTGTTAGTTTAGTCGGGTCAACTCGGGTTCGGGTCGGGTCAAGGCTAAAAAAACATACCCGAACCCGACCTTGTTTAGAACTCGGGTCAATTCGGGTTGACCCGATTGACCCGAATATGATTTTTGACCCGAGTTGACCTAAACCCGGTCGTGTTCGGGTCGGGTCGGGTCGGGTTCGGATCGGATTTTATGACACCCCTATATATCATATATGATATTACATATCAATGTGATATTACATATCACACGTGATATTACATATCACACGTGATATTACACTAATATCACATGTGATATTACATATCACATGTGATATGTAGTATCACATGTGATATATCATATGTGATATGTATGATTTTTTCGGCCACGCAAAAAAAGGTGAAAAAAATGAGATTTTTTTTTTGTTGTTGAAAGTATATCAAAGTGCCCGTCTATAGAAAGATAATTAAATACCCGTCGCGATGGTGTAATTATTTTCGCTTAACGATTAACGGTTTAAGAGATATTTAAATTATAAAAAATGAGTGAAATATTAAAATGATTTTAATCTCAACCATTGATTTCTTTTTAGATGGATGATGAGGATGAGTCCCTTAGTATGTGAAGAATGTTTGGTTTTTTAAATAACTCGACTCTAACTTATGAGTCAAATATCTTGAATTTTTTGAAAACCTAAACCTGGTTGTAATGGTCAAAGAATCAAAATACTATGGTATAGAAATAAAAAACTATAACAAGAAGAAAAATAAAAAATTTGTTGTTAGTGAGGATACAACCTAGATTTTACAATAGAATGTGCAAATAAATAAAAAAAGAAAAGAAAAAAGAGGATATAAGTATATAACCCACAGACTTGAGATTTGATATAAAACCCCTTGACTATAGCAACCTTTATTTCATAATTCTAACATAAACTTATAAATGTTTGTCACTCATAGAGGAGTTTATTGAAATAAGTCATTTTGAATGGTCACTAATTTCCAGTTACTAGTAATTCGTCACATATAGGTTTTGATTTTTGTAACGTCAGAAATGACAGACAGACACAAAAAAAAAAAAAAAAAAAAAAAAAAAAAAAAAAAAAAAAAAAAAAAATTGCTTTGTGTCCTAGTAAGCTTAGTACATACACTAACGAAACGCTTTTGTTGTGTAAAACTAAATTGTGACTTGGTCGATATACGTGTCACCAGCTACTTTTTGCATTTTACAGCAAGTTATAGTTTGGGTAGTGTATAGCAACTTTGTAGTTGTCAGTTCCTATGTCAAAAAAATGTATAGGTCTCACACCGCAGTAGAAAAGACCATTTTATGATCATTTTCTCTATATGACCAGTCAATAATGGCTTGGTCCAACCCAAAAAGCAGCGCAATAGTTTGGTAGTGGTATACAACCTTTGTAGTGTCAGTTCCTATGTCAAAAAACTGTATAGGTCTCACACGCAGTAGAAGACCATTTTATGATCATGTTCTCTATAGGACCAGTCAATAATGGCTTGGTCAAAACCCAAAAAGCAGCGCAACCCACCCATTAGCAGCCCCCCCCCCCACACACACACACAAAATTCTCGATGCGTCTTATACTAGAAAAAAGGTGAAGTCTATCTAAAATAAGACTGAGCCGTGTGGAAGAAACACCCCAACGGCTAATTTTATTAACCATTTGGTCGCTTGTTTTAAAAAATCTTTAAAAATTTAATGAACTTACGCTATAAATACTATATACTTTTCTATTTTTATACACATTCCAAATCCATCTTTATATACATACAATAATCTTTTCAAATCAAACCAAATGGATTCAGATAAAATCTTTTACATCTATGCCATGGAGGAAAGACGACATTAGGGTTTATCGATCTAAAGATTTTTAAAACTATGCCGTTATGTGTTATTCACACTTCCACTTCGTACGAATCCAAAATCCATACGAAACACGAATCAGATAGGATCTCCAGGGTGTCGATGATTGTCTAGTGGCGCTTACTTCCTCTGAAAACTCAACTTTTATCGCAGAGGAGCAAATCCGTGATTGATGGATGTTCGTTGAAACACATGAAAAAAACGGTATCAAGTTGTTAGATTCTAGTCAACGAGAAAACTCCATCTAAGCCTTAAAAGTTCGATGTTCAGTGGAACGATATTTGGCGGTCAAAAAATCAACACTGATTTTTATATAATGGTTTTTTTTTTTTTTTTTTTTTTTTTTTTTTTTTTTGGATTATTTATGTATGTGTTATTTAATTATTAATGAATATTTTAATTTCAATGTTTAAAGAGAAATGCAAAAGAAAACAAATGATGACCATGCGTCATCCATTCCGCTAAGTTGTCATGAAAAGGTTGTAAGAAGAAAAAATTGCAGTTAAGATCCAAGGTGGATGATCTTTTTCTTGCACGCGTCAAGACCATATAGCCCACATGTCTTCTTGTTTTAATAGAATAGTTATGAGCACCAATTGCTTGACATTCCTGTCATGATCAGCTTTTGGGAGGTTTGACCGAGTGTTCTAAAACAGACCACAACGTTTGTGCATATGAAATACCCGTTACATGTAAAATATACGGTAGAGGGCGGACAACTACAGTTTCTATTATTCGTGATCGTCACATAGTTTTATGTTGTAATGAAAATCGTATGTTCTTTGTTTTGGGTTTCCATAAAAAGACGTTAGGAGCTTTGCCTTCACTTGTGTTTTATTAACTGTGTATAGGACAACCAGGGGCGTAGCTACAATGGGGCAGTGTGGGCAGTTGCCCCCACAAAGTTCCTGGTAGATGTTAAGACTTTTATAAATGTCGATTTTCTTTGGATGATCATGATGCACAATTTTATTGTGCCCCCATAAGAGAATATCATCGTAAAACATTAACCAATAGCTACATCTTAGTCTATCGGTTAAGGACATTCTTTACTTTAGAAAAGTTGATCTAATGTTCGATTTTTGTGCTATTTTATATTTTGTAATCTAAATTTCTGTTTTCGCTTTCTCTATTCGTATTAATATCTATCAGGAAAAGTAAGTAACGTCCTAAATATTGTCCATATAATAACAACTAGTTTAGATTCTAGCAAAACAAGTTCACTTTCATTCAAAGTAAAATCGTTGTCATTACATCAACAAAGGTCGAGTTAGTGACATGATCTGACTTGACATTTACTCTCAACTTTTGCCCCCTCTTAAAAAAATTTCTGGTACCGCCCCTGGGAACAACAAAACCCAACATTTATTTAACCAAAGTAGTTACATTATCTTGGCTTTAGATGATGATGATCTATCATTTTCCTAAGGAAAAAAATTGCATTTACTCCCATTTGATGCATATCCTTCCACTAGGCCTATGTGTGTATAGCTCTCAATATAAGAGGCCATACGTTTTCCACAAGTCATTGTTGGATGATCTCCCCATTAAAGCTTGAGATCCTTTTCATTATTATTGCCCTTCTTTTTTCATTTTCTTTTTCTCCTTTTAGTAGTATATCTCTAAAATGCAACCACGGCGAGAGATACAACAAAACTCTGCATCATGGGGCTTGTGGTCTAGTGGTAAAGGCTTAAGTAGTTAAGCGAGCCCAAGTGAGAGTAGTACCGGTTTGGGTGACCGACCGGGAAGTCCTCACTTGGGAACCACAAACTCTAATGATATCAGGCGAATCGGGAATAGAAGTGGGGTTATCCCCTAAGGAGAGGCTCGCGGTTGGTATCTCTGCCCGAGGATGCGACACTAACTCGAGCCAACAACTAACAACTAACATCTAACAACTAACCCGCCGTTCAAAAAAAAAAAAAAAGAAAAAAAGAAAATAAAATACAACAAAACGCTGCAATGATACTACATTTATGTCACACTTTTGGTTATCATAAAAAAGTTTGCACAGGGTTTCGAAAGTTAGAGACGACAGGCCTAAAGACAACCCAAATACTAGTAGTAGCTTTATAACCAGATTAGCCACATTTGGGCATTTGGCTTATTTCCTTTGTATAATGAAGTTGAAACTATGTAAAGTATCTTTTTGATACACCCAATGGCGTTTTTCATTTAGTCTGGGCCAACAGCTTTCGTTTTTCGGGTAATCATGGTATTCGATTAATTCACGGAGTTTGAACTCACACCACACATGTTCAAACCGGGTATAGCTTCCTCTTTTCTGGAATCAAGAGGCTGGCGTGACCGCTTAGATCGTTTGCACCTAATGAAATTGTTCACATATAATTTGTATTTGTAATCGTTTTTCTCCTATATTTTCGGCATATATCTTTTAAAGGAGGTGATTTGCATACATCAAACTATTCTTAAGCATTTGTATATTTATCATATGTTGCTTATTCATATTTTACTATAGAGTGTGGAAATAAAAACTGAAAATGTGACAATCAACTCCCATCATTTAAACTTTAAATAGTGATGTTTTATAGATAAAAGTCTCCTCAACGATTTCCATTATTTGTTTTCTTTGGTTTAAATGCAAACATGTATATACGAGGACCACATAATCATTATGTAGATGACATTGACATTTTAAGGAAATATCAACTGACTTTTATAGGCATGTAAACAAAATAAAAGTATCGTGGTCTTTTTAAGAAGAAGTGATTTTTAACCGTTGATAAATATAGCTTATTATATCTTGTCTACACAATGATAATAACTAATACAATATTTTACTCCGTAACAATTGAAATGACGACATCTACCTTCTTGAACAAGGCGGCTTCACCCGATAGATTGGTCGGCCAAAAGATTTGAAACCATTGTTACTAAAAAAAGTGATCGTATGCATCATACATGTATAACAAAATGTTGAATTTGAATAAGGCATTCCAATAGATGTAGGGTGCAGTTAGTTGGAGAAGAAATTCTTTTGTTTTTTATCTTTAATTTTGTAAAAATTTGGAAGAAAAATTTATCTCCACAAAACATTTGAAAATATACAAAGTACGTTTAGTTGATGTTTGTGCTTTCAATTTTGAAAAATGTGAGGGAGGATTGTGAGTTACAAAAGAAACAAGGAAAACAATTTAAAATTTGTTTTGTAATTTTCCTTGTTAAGTTAGGAAATAGGGGTTTTTGTGTTTTGCAAAACATTTTGTTAGAAAACGATGATTTGAACGCAATATCTGTTTTCCTTGTTTTCCACAAAACAATTTGTGGAAAATAAAGGTGTTTTCCTCCAACTAAACGCACCCTTAACTTTGAAAAAGGAACATGAAAGAACCAACTGTGCATACAAACAACTTTTGTAACTAAATAAAAGTACTCCTAACATATGAATCCGACATAACTACATTGATGGTTTTTATGAAAAAAATCTTCAGTGAAGTAAATGTATTTAATTTTATTAGTCAGTCGTGAAAAATAGAACATAACAGTGCAAGGTTCACTAGAAGACACAATCAAATGTTACAAGCTAACTCTAGAAAATGAAAAATGATACACTCTCGGCTCCATATGGAAGCAAATAACAGCTCTTGTAGTATCATGAAGCTTCTACCGAGTTATAAGCAGCATCAGCCGTAGATGTGTCCATATCGTTTAAACCTAATTCCTCGTTTTGTTCCCAACTTCTCTCATATTCTTCAACTGCATAAAACACCAATACAAACGTTAATTGAAAACAAGACAAAACAATTTTACTCACGCAGATAGTTTATCTTCCATCTTCCTTCAAGCACATACTACGTAGAGATGGCAAAAAAGTCACGTCGAATGGGCTTGGTAATGGGACAGAACTAAATATGCATACCTTTTGTGTACGTCCGTGTGGGTTGACCAAAACACTTTATCTCAATAATGTTTAATTGTTTACCAGTTACAAAGTTTTGTGTATTAAAAATACACTATCTGATCGTTAAAGAAAAAAACTGAAACTTGCTCATTTGACTTGTTTAGCATTTAAATTTTTTAATTATCCTTTAGAGATAAAACATAACACAAATTAGGCGGGTAGAAATTCCCATCTTTTATTATGTGATGTAGGCAAGGTGAATCAAACAGATACAAGTGGATATTGTGTCTCCAACAGAATCGAGATGTACGCACCAATGACAAATGACATACTACACTAGTTAATAATTATAAGAAAAATGCTTCAGTTAATTACACTTTTAAAGTTTACTTGGAAGTAGACTTACTTGATAACTGATGGTCATCTTTAATATCATCACAAGCCGGAGCAATGTAAGAGTTTGCGAGAGCATCATCCAAAATCAAGGTCCAGGGTTCTTCAAGACTCAAAAGCTGGAGAGCATGAACAAGCACAATTTGTAGTTTCACCACACAATTATTTTTAAATAAAACATTACTGTACAATACAACTAAACAAGTTTATGTGCTCCCCCAGGTGATATTTCAAACAATTAGAACAAGTGGCAAAACAAGCCAGGTCAGAACAGCTTAGGTTAACCTGCAAGCACCTTTTTATCCATTTTTTTTTTCATTTTATACACAACTTATGTGCGTATTAGGAGCTTCTTTTGAAACTGATGACTCTCACCCCATTTTAACCCATCCATGATCCATCGCATTCCCTTTTAAGTGATATACTTTAACTTGACCCATTAGAGATAAATCATATATCCATTTGATATGTAAATATGTCAAAATTACCACCTTTACCGCCCATCCATTGGCTAAGACATGGTAATTCACAGGACAAACTACCAAGTTTTACGTAGACCTTAAAAATTGCAACTTAACCTAAGCAGACTTTAACCACCTAAGAAGCATCTAAACTAGTGCAGTCTACATTCTCTGATACTTACCCTGCTTCCTTTTTGAAATATTTATAAAAAATTTCTATTCCCAATTGGATAAAAAGAGAACTATAATATTTTTTAGAGGAGCAAGGAATGCAAAGAAGCTTATAAGGTTCTGGAAAAAAATTCTATTCCAAGCAAATACACACGTCAACATACAGATTTAAAGATGATCGAATATGACAAAATGGACAATGCAAAGAAGCTTATAGGTTCTGGAAAAGAGTACCTTAATAAGCCTTGCTCTGAAGTCCTGCCATTTGGTTTTTCTGCCCTCCTCCAAACTATCACCAAAAGTAAACCCATGCACTCTCTCCAAAGCTACAATACACAAACCATTTTGACTAATTAATTTAACATGCTTGAATATCCTATAAAATGGTTCACAAAGAAAAGAGAAACAACTTGGTATGTAAAATACCGGACTTAATTGTATTGTAGTATAGTTCAGAGCTGCCAAACTATTTTAAATTTATTTTTACATTATTAGTATCTCAAATACAATTCCTAATTAGAAATTTAACTTTCCATAGTTATAGGATGATTCTTTTGAGCTGTTTTTTGTTTTTTGCGTTTGCATGTTCGGCCGATTAGAACCAAAACAAAAGCTGAATAGAGCCCATTTATAAGTAAATGGATCCAACTTTGCCCTCTCTATAAGCCCTGATATTAGTTAGAACAGCATTTCATCATCTTGCAGTTACATAAGGGACAACCCTTAGAAAAAGTTGGGGAAAAAAAGCTATGGACATCGAAGTTTTTATTGGGGGTGATATTTTTGATAAATTTGGTGGTAGAGGTTTTAAAGTTTTCCTCTAGTTTGTTGAAGGGACAAGTTATACATGTCATATAAGCTCTCTATAAGTGTCATCTTTAACAATCAACTATCACCGACATATATGCAAGTACAAAAACCAAAACCAAATAGAAAACCAAAAAAAATCCAAACTGAAATAAACGACCGAAACTAAAAACCGATGGTTCGGTTTTTACTTTTCAAAAATTAAAATTTCGGGTCGGTTTTGGTCTATGTCCAAAAACTGAACCGAACTGAATTTATTATATAATAATATATATCTAATATGATATTAAATAAATTAATTTTACAAATTCAAGTTTGTTTTATGGGTGAATTTAAAATATATTTCTCTCAACATTATTAGGCTTGGAATTACAAAGGAAATTAAAGAAGAATTCACAATTTTCTTACGTAAAACAAGTTTGTTGGTATGAATTGGCCAAGATCATATATAAACGGTTAAAAACCGAAATAACCGGAACCGAAACAGATAGAAAAACGAAAAAACCAAACCGGAAAATACCGATCAGTTTCGGTTTTGTAAAAACCCAATATTTCAGTTCGGTTTCGGTTTTGGTCAAAAACTGACCCAAACAGAACAGTGCTCACCTATGTTGCACGGAAACGCCGTCGGGGTGCCGTCTCCCGTACCGGAAACGTTTCGGAAACGGGAAACGGCTAGAAACGCCTGGAAACGCGCCGGAAACGTTTCCGGAAAAAAGGAAACGTTTCATGCTGACCGGAAGCGCGAGGTGTTGAGCAGGAAACGTTTGGGAGACGTTTCTAGGCCTTTTAAACGCGTTTCTGGGCCTGGTGGTGCCATATTGCAGCGACACTGTAAGCATGGTGCCATGACTGTAAAGTCTTATCGTAGAAGATGACCACGAGGAAGAAAAGAAATAGAAAAAACTAAGAAGAAAGAGAAAAGCAATATAAAAAGTTAATAGGTGTAGGCTTATTAAAAGACTTTTGCAGCTTTTCTTCCAAATTTTGTTTGCTATTCCAGTTTTCAAGACGATTTTTTTTCTTTTAAGTTATTTTAAATATATTAGAAACCAATTATATGTGAAATTTTAACATGGTAAAATTAATACTTAGTTTTACAAAATTAATACTTAGTTAAACGGAGCTAAAATTGTGAATATGTACTCTAGGCATATTATACAAAATCTCTACAGTACTTTATTAAATATGTTGGCAACTTTTATAGTTTACAAGCTACTTGTGACATTAGTCTGTTTGCAATTAATTTAAGTTTTAAAGGTTTTTATGATATATGTGATTTTACAAAAGAAATATAATTTGACTTGATAGTTGGTATGGTATAAATTAGTTTAACGGCAAGTACATCCTCATTTTTCATATAAAATTACTAAAAATAAGGTTTTGTGTTTCTTATATTATTTAACTCCTAACTTGTTTGTTCTAAAATAAAATAATGACATTTTGGTGGTAATTTGATGTTGCATGTTTGATGTTTAGTTATTTTATTAATAACTATATATAAAATTATATAAAATACACAAACGTTTCTAGCCGTACTCGTTTCTTGAATTTTGGGACATTGGCGTTTCTAAGTACCCGTTTCCGTCCCCGTCCCCGTTTCCGTATCCGTCCCCGTGCAACATAGGTGCTCACCCCTAGTTTCAGTGTATATGCTTATGATTTTTGAGTTAGTTTTTTGCTAGCCATTTTATAGAACTTTGGTATATTTATATATGATTAGGCAGTCACAATATCCTGTACTAGAAAGGGTACAGCAAATAAAGGAAAGGGAGAATAAGTATTAAGTACCTTCGCTTATCTTTGTAATCAAACCTTCAACAGTAGACACATGCCCTCCTAACGTGCCACTGGTTAGCTCCAAATCTATTTCTGGAATTATTACACTGGCAGTATCTGACTGAAATACCAAAACATCAAGAATTAAAAGATATAAACAGCTGGAAGGTTCTAACTGGTTGCAAGCGGGGAAAGGCTCTAACAAGAATATAAAACAAAATAGAACAATTTGCATCATATATATTAATTTCAAACAGGAGAAGAATTTAATTTAGTTATAAGAAAGCTACAGAGAATCACTTTATAAGTTCAATACCTTTATAATATCACGGTTCAAGTCGCGTATGTTTTTTACAAAAACAGAAACCTTCCTTCCCTTGTCTGGAATAGCACCACCAGCCTTCAACTGTAGATAATGAAATAATTATGAGAATATATAAAATATAGCATAACCATGCACAAACTCGGGGAAAAGGAACCAAAAAAAAAAGAAGAAAAAAAAAGGGGGGGGGGGGGGGGGGCGGGCTACAAACCTCAGAATTACGATAGCCACACGCATCACAAGTAGATGCCATGACAATTACTTCTCGAAAGTAAGGGATGTCTATATAAAGTCAAGTTAAACCAATATTTGCAGAAAACATGCTTATGATACATAGATACTGCTTCGGGTTACATGATTATATAGGCACCTAATAATTTGTTTGGATAAGTAGTTTTATCCCAGCTGCAACAAAACTGGATACTAAATGGTAAAACTAAAACAGCCAATTAACCCTTCAATAAATCTTAAACTGAGAAACGCTATCCCTGTGTGCCTGTGTCATCGCATCTCATTTCCTATTTACACTTTACCCAACATTGTTCATTTTAAAGTTACATATTCAAACGGAAATAGCACATCTAAACACTATCTCATAAATTGCATTCAGATAATTAAAAGCAACTAATGACTTCCGTAAGGAACAACATTCACGACCTTATATTATTAGTTTATTAGACTTTAGTTGCTTTCGAAGAATTGAAGTAACAAATAAAGGCAAGCAAAGAGGATACTGGTGACATACATCCGAGTCTCACAGCTTACAGCACAAGCACCACATGTGGATGGAAAAGTCATCACCTGTCAACAGAAAGTCAAAAGTTTAGACATAATCTTAGGCAGTGTTTGGTTTACAGCTACAATTCACTATGGGAATGAGGGAATGAGAACAGGGTGGAATGAGAACGGGTATGGATTTCGAAACCAACCCTTTAGGTGGTGCATCTATGGATATCAACCCCATTCCCTCAAATCAAACTGTTTATAGCTAAAGTACCTCTTCCGGTGCACTATACCGAAACAAAGCTTCAGAAAATTCTGCAGTATTCCCCTGGGCTATTGCTCGACGGCCAGCCACTGCACCAACTGATCCATGTGGTTCAACAGTTCCTTGAGAACTTGATGCTGCTTCATTGGAAACTTCTGCTGATAGTGTTGGGTCAAAGACATATCCCAATGTTGCTTGCTGCTCACGAGTTCGCTCATAAAACTCAATATGTAATGATGGATCTGGGGATGGGGCAAACCTGTTGCATATAAGGGGGACTAATTTAGTAGATATCTAAGGTGGCAGTTTTGACCCATTTATGTGTAGATGAAAACAGGTTGAATGGGGTGTTCATCCAAATTGTATACCGCCTAATAAGTTGTTTCGTAAAAATAATCTGATTACTGTTTATAAAATTCAATAACCGACGTGAACTTTAAGTTTCCCATACTGTCAACTCTAGTAAAAATCTTTGATAACATATATTACAAAGAAAATGATTTCTAGAAGTTGTAATAGTTAAAAGTTAAAACATAAACAAGAGTATTATGAATAATTCCCTCTATCTGAACCACCACATGCATCTAACATAAAATATTAGCAGGATTCACGATTTTCAAATAAAGTAAGATAAAATACTACTCCCTCCGTCCCATTTTATAAGTCCATTTTGTCAATTTGGGTTGTCCCAAATTAAATGTCCACTTTTAATTTCAACCAATGAGAATGCTTGTAAGTGGGTGAGAATGAATTTTTATTGGTTAGTATTGTAAGGGCCCCACTTTTCTTAAACTTTGTGAAATATAAAAGTGGACTTATAATTTGGGACGGAGGGAGTAACATAAAAATGCAAAGAGAAACTGTAGCTTTAGTCAAAAAAAGTTTTCAGCGTGATAACAGTTACATGGATTGAGTAACTTACGGGTTCTCTACGAAACTGTTACCAGCAGGATCATCAAGAATGAAGGTGAAAGATGAATTTCCAGTTGCACATTCTTTCAATTTTGGTATAAACTGGTCTATTGCCTCAGCAGTTTGCGGATCCACTTTCTGAGAAATGCCAACATATGAAAGTGAGTCCACAAGAAAAGAAAATTAAAAAAGAACATTATCGAAGGATGCGGATGCTGTTAGTATACAATACAATATTGAACAGATACCTACCTTTCTCTCCTCTTGAAGAGCTTGCAATCCTTCAGAAGCTCTAAGTAGTATCCCTTCCACCTGTTAACTAGACATGTTAAGATGCTCCAAGACATAAAAGCTATTCCAAATGGAGAAAAAAATGTCGCCCAATTTATTAAGAAATGGTTGATGTGGGTTACGTTTTATTACTTGCCAGATAGTAAGCTATAAAAAATGGTGATTAAATCGGTCAATAAGGTAAAACAAGCCACAAGTCTCCTAAATTGTGATTTCAATGCATACGGCCAGTGGTCTACTGAATAACTTTATTTCAAATATTGGATCATTCTGGTGAAATCTTTTATATAATAAAAGAATTACATCATTTCGGAGTGTTTTTGTAAAACCTTTCTTATTGGAAAAAAAATTAGACCAATAGGAGAGCTCGATTTTGCCACGTATGCGAAATCGAGCAATATGATTGGTTAATAGAAAGTCAAAATTAAATTAATTTTGGTCAAACCTAATAAATTTGATGGAGAAATTTGGTTAAGAAAAAAATGCATAAAAATATAGGTGTCAAATTTATGAAAACAAAAACTTAAAAAAAGATGAAGTAATTAATAAAACTTTAGTGGTTGAATTTTAAATAAAATATATGGATCTAAGTGTAAAATTACAAGTTTACATGTTTTTTAATAACTTTAGAAAAAACACAAATAACCCCTTACACTTTATACCCCTTATACTTTATAATATTAACTTTGTTTAAATTACATGAGTATTATTATTAGTTTTTAGACTTTCATCCATTAAAATTACAAAATTTGGTAAATATGTGAATTAGTTTTAATATTGTTATTTTAGACTTTCATCAATTAGAATATTTTTTTAAATAAGAACTCATGTTATTCTATTTAAAAGTTTAATTTATGCGTACACGGGTTTGAATATTAAATGGCTAAATTATTAGTAACGGGAATATAAATATCAAATGGTAAGCACGAGTTACTGTGATATGAAAATAAATATACGCGATTCTACTTATAACAACGACTCATGAAATTGTTATTTAAAATTTATATATGAATATCCATAAAAACATTTTAAAAACTTTACGGAGCATATTTTAACTTCATTAACGCTCATTATGTGCTACTAAACTCGCACATTTTGTACAACATGATATCAATAGTTAAAGTTAAACAATAACATGATATCAATAGTTAAAGTTATACAAAGCTAATTTACTCATTTTGACAAGTGATATGCTCTATTAAGCTGCACCTTCTATTTTTATTACTTTAGCAGAAAGTGTATTGTGCGAGTTGTTAAGTCCGAAAGAAATAAAGAAAAAAAGTGTATGTTTTGTGCCAATAGTTTGAGTATTAGCAGATTGATGTTTCTTTCAGGATGTTTTATATACCAGTTGGTCCTTATGCGTTGTTTATTCGAACTTGACACATTAAGAGACTGGGAATACAAGTTCATCACCAAGTATGCTAAAGTAGGAACCATAAAAACCTCAAAACTACACCTGATGCATCAACTGCGAATTTACTTTGAAGGTTACTTAGAACATATATTTGATATAATAATTTGCTTATATGGTATATGTGTTTATTGAATTTTAAAATCAAGTTGTCTCTTTAATTTTCATATACTTAAACGGCTAACTCACATATTCCCAAGTTAACGTTATATAAATGTCTTTGTCTTGGCCACTGATATGTGTTGCACAGTGCCATAGCTAGGCCAACGGAGGCCCTGTGCAAAACCGCTTATATGATAACTAAACATGACAATTAGAAATATATTGTAGCAATTAGCTTTAATTTTTATGAGTTGTTCATCACTGTCACCCGCTTGAAGTAAAGTTTAACAAATATTTAGAAGAAAATTCCATATATCGTCAACATTTTAAGGTTGAAAATAAATTTTGAGGCCGCAATCATATAAAGAGGTATATAATTTGAGGCCCCTAAAAATTTGAGGCCCTGTGCGATAGCACACCTCCCACACCCTCAAATACGGCTCTGGTGTTGCATTAACCTTATTCCAAAGTTGCAACAAAAAAACAAATGTCACAAGTATTTGATGAGTTAATTGCTTTTGAATTTGTTGTAATATAGAATAATGATGATCTAGAAAGAGATGTAAATAATATGTCTCATTCACTTGAAAATCTGCTGCGAAAAAAATAAGCCGGTTTACTAAAGTAGGACTTGCTTAAGTTATTTGAGTTTGTGACTGTTATTTTCTACTAATTATAGTAAGTTTTAAAGGGCTTTGGGGCCGTCTTAATAGTTAGATTCGTGGTGATTATGATTGTTTTAATGGTTGTCTTAATAGTTATTAAAGGGTTTTTATGATTGTTTTAATTGCAGAATTCAAGGTGTTTGGGACTGTTTTTAATAGCTGAATTGATGGTGCATGAAACTGCCTTGATAGCTGAATTCAATGGTGTTTGAGATTATTTCAATTGCTAATTTTAAGGGTGTTTGGAACTTTAATAATAGCCAAATACAGGGGTGTTGCGACTATTTTTAATAGGCATTGTTATTTCAAAATAAATTTGACTTATACTAAATTAATAGATGTAAAGTTCAAAACATTTTAAGACAATATAATAGGTATTAAATACATGATAAAATTTTTATGTCAAAACCCCGTGCGTGCACGGGTATTATAACTAGTTATGTTTTCTGTAATTGTAATAAAATAAACTATTTATTATTTTTATTAAAAAGTAACAAAAAGTGTTTTGGGTCAACCTTACTAAACTTGACCTCAATTCCTACGAATTTACATTTTACTGAAAACGCTAAGCCAAGGAAAAAAGTTTACAGATTGACTGGAGCTTGTTCATTAAGATATCAGCTATTCAGCTCAGGTTAACAAGCTGATTTTGAACATACTTTCCATGCTCATAGATAGAAACGACTATCTCTTAGCATAGACATGCTATCTCTGGATTCTTTATAAAGATATTCCATGGTTTGTAGCATATTAAGTTAAGCTATATTTATACACTAATAGAGCTCTGCATCTTTTTTTACCACAATGTATTATTTTTATGGAGTTTCTATGCCTATTCTTTGTGGAGAAGCAGGTGTTCAACATATATACAAAGATGCAATACAGGATACATCAATCACAAATGACCTCTGCTCAAGATTACTTAACGATTTAAAATGGGGTTCAATCACATATGTCAAGACACTGTTTAATCACCTTGAACCAATTCAGTTGCAGCCATTAAGTCCATACATTTGCATTCGATGTTCATACTTACCCAACTCGGACAAAAACATGTAGCATCACACTATAAGATATGCACAGAACTAAAAGTTTATTATTCTAAAGAATGTGTTTCAGAGCATGGGATGCAGAACTTACAGTTGATAAAGATCCGCGTTGCGACTCTGGAGGAATCTCCAAGTCCAGTTGAGGAATCTGCAAGCATAAGAAAGTCAATACTCAATAAAAAAATATAGAAGGAAATATGGTGTCAAACAAACATAAACCTAAAGCATAATAAATGAATAGTCATGCCATATGGTCCTTCCACTCTTTCTAAGAAACACCTGATCACTTAATGATAAAGATGGCTAGTCTCCACCAATAAATCTAAGCCAATAGATTATCTTTAGCAGTTGTTAACAATTACAAGTATAATTTAACATAGTGAAGTACCTTGATTGTGGCAGTCTCAGACTTTACTACTTGTCGATTAAGCATCTGCATGTTGGCAAAGAAAAACATTACTATAATGCTTTACTGAATCTAGTTCATCCTCTGGCGCTATATATAAATAACTAAATACTTTGTGTAGAGAAAAGGGGTTTATTCCCTATACATTCACACTACGTGTCACAACCTTTTGATCACCTGACGGAAATTCCACAGTGTAACGAGACCCTCGGGGCTGTATCTCACCAGCAAACTGAACCTCATTATTCCTAGTATAATAGCAAAGAAAATTATCATTTTCAACCATCATGTTGTAAAAAGATATAAGTACAACCTGACTTTGAGATCAAATGGACTGCATTTAGAGCTTAAAAATAATATAGATTCTTGTAAATCTACAATGAAACAGCTCTATATTTGAATAGGGGTTATCAGCATGCAAAAGTCATGTACTTTCACAAGTGTTTTCGGTTGGGTAAAAGCTGAAAACATTTAACATACTTTTTGAGATTTACCGAAATACGTAACATATTTTATTAATTATCAGTATTGCTAAAATACTTTCAAAATGTGAACAATATCAATAACTGTTAGAACAAGGCTAACAGAAGATATGAAATAAGAAGGATATGAATGATTTATTGAAGAACAATGCAGAATCTGAACATAGACTCTTCAATGAAATCAACTAGTCCATATGGAGAGGACCAAACTCCTAATACATCAAAGATAAGAAAATTATTGGATGCCTTATTCTTAGCCTACTGCCACATTTTATAGATAGTAAAAG